>BQNB010002363.1:100749-125925 GCA_026074375.1 Tanacetum coccineum
AGTGTATGGGTTGTAGAAAAATTGATATGGATTTGGTTTGGTCTTTGATTCTTGCCGTGAGCTAGTAGAGAGAAAAGGGAGAGGTTTTGTGAATTTTTACCAAGTGTTTAAGCATGTATGTGATCTCTCATCACTAGATACATGTATATAAGGTGCAAGACTATAGTCAAGGAGACATGGTATGGTCCTAGGGATGGTCTTGGTCATGGTCTTGGTCAAAGAGACAAGGCATGGGCTAGGTATTAATGAGAAGGCATGGTACAAGACCAAGTTGTAAGATTTCTTTCATATTTCTTGTATAACTTTGTATACATTGCAAGAATTTCGGCAATAAGAAGATGTTTGTGATGTTGATGAGTAATTTTTATGTATTGGGTATAAAAGTGGGTATTTGTTGAAGCGTAGAAAAGTTTTGGTGGTTCCGGGAGTGCCTAAACGCAATTTATCGCGAAACGTATACACTTTACGTATCCGATAAAAATAAAATGAACAAAGTTAATAATTATTCTCAAAATAATTATATAACCCTTGCTTGATGTAAACATTTAATTGTTTGATGCCCGTTTACATTGAACGCTAATTTTTAGCTTACGCGATTTAGCTTAACATTTATGATTTAAAGCAAATGCGTACAATACAAAAGGTACATTGCGGATTTATCGACGTCGTCAATGACTTGAAAACACAGGGTGTTATAGACTTCCCCCGTTAAACGAGCCTTGTCCTCAAGGCTCACGATGCAGCACTTGACGACGGTGTGGTCTTGGTGAAGAGGTGTGGATATTTCTTCTTGAATTGGTCTTCACGCTCCCACGTGAACTCAGGACCTCTCTTGGAGTTCCATCGAACTTTGACTAATGGGATCCGACTTCGCTTCAACCGTTTAACTTCACGGCCCACTATTTCTACCGGTTCCTCAACAAAATGCCAACAAAATGGAGAGTATGTCATCCAATTAATTCCATCCAACGCAACGGCTAATGGCTCGTCGGCAATGAACACTTTTTTAGGTTGGTACAACATGGAAATGTATTATGAACTCTGCCTCCATGCTCAAATTCTTCTGGAATTCAAGCTTGTAAGAACCTCATCCGACCTTTTCTAACACCTTGAAGGTCCAACATACTAGAGGTTTAACTTCCCCTCGTTTGGCCAAAACGTTACGACCCCTATTCCAATTCGAAACTTTGAGCATAAAACTTTATTCCCCGTCTTGGAATATCCATTGGTTCACGCTTACAGATCGCGTAAACTCTTCTGTCGAATCACGAGTGGCTTGCAATCCATTGCTTGAAACTGGATGATTTCTCACAGGGTCTCTGAATTAGTTCTGGACCATGGATTTGAAGAATCTCCAACAAACTTCAGTCTAACAACAGTGAACAGACACTAAATTTCGACCATGAAAGTGCATCAAATGGTGCGGCCTTGATGCGGCGTGATAGCATGTTATATAGAACTTGACCTAATGGCAAATGGTTAACCCAACCCTTTTCCAAAGTCCTATTGCAACAAGCACGCAGCATAACCTCGAGAGTTCGAATGGTCCATCTCGCTTTTGCCCGTCTGTTTGTGGATGGTAAGCTGTACACATAACCAAAATAAGTACCCAAAGCGATCTGAAAAGATGACCTCCATAAATTAGATGCAATCTCGGGTCGCGATCACCAAATGATTGAAACAGTATTCCATGTTCGTGACCACCATCGCTTCAAGGAACATTCTTCAAGTATATCTAAAAGTGACCAGTCTCTCTCAACGGGTGTGAAGATCACAGACTTAGTGAGCCGTCCAATGGATCACCCAAATTGTGGGGTCATAGCCCTTGAATGTCCTTAGGAAGCTTTGTGACAAAATCCATGGTGATGTTGTCCCACTTCCATTCAGGGAATCTTAGTTGTAACCAACAATCCTGATGGCCTTTGATGTTTCGGCCTTGACCTTACCACAGGGTCAAACACTTTGCTAACACATAAAGTGGCTATGCTGCTTCATGTTGGGCCACCAATATAGTCATTCTTCATGTCTTGGTACATTTTAGTCGGAACCCCGGGTGAATGGAGTATTTGATTGTGGACTCGTGCAATGAACACATTCCACAAAACGCCATAACAAGGTAAACCAGCTCCTGCCATTTAGGACATAAGGTTCCATCCTGCATGGTGGTATCCAACAACTTATGTTCTCTAATTGCTTCTGGAAATTTAGAGTTTTCATCAAACTCCCCATGACAGTCATTCACTCTTAATGTTTCTCTGGTCTTCGCGCGGTTCAGTCTGAGTCATTCAAGATCCGTTTGGGAAGATCCAAGCTACTAGTCATGACAAAGGCTGCGAACTCTTAATGTGGTTCTCTTCGTTTCCTGCTCAAAAGCATCAGCAACTGACAATTATGCTTTACCCCGGAGGATAACGAATACCGCAAACGTAAACAACTTAGCAACTCTAACCATCGGCGTTGCCTTATGTCAACTCTTTTTGAACTAAAATGTGTTGCAAACTCTTGTATCGGAACACCGAACACTTATTCCATATAAATAATGTCTCCCATCTTGAGATCGAAGCACCACAGCTCCAAGATCAAGATCAGATGTTGGTATTTCTTCACAAGAATTTTTAACTGGCGTAGATGCATTCAAGAAATCCACCTTTTCTCTTTGCATCAACACAGCCCCAAAACCCTTCTTTGAAGCAATCGCAGTAAGCCGATGAAATCTTCGCTATCCTTCAGGTATGCAAGTATTGGTGCACACACAACTTTTGCTTCAACAGTTTAAAAGCTCTTCTTGTTTATCGTCCCCACTCCAAACTTGACCTTCTTTTGAGTATGCTTAGTTCAATGGAGCTTTGGCGATCTTTGAAAACCCTTGCAATGAATCTTCGATCGTACCCAACAAGACCAAAAAAAATTGACGAATCTCTGATGTGACTTAGAAGATGTTCCAATCTTTAATGGATTCAATCTTGGCTGGATCCACATTGATTCCTTCACTATCGATCAAAGTGACCGATGAACTGTACTTTAGGAACCAAATTCACTATTTGAAAACTTGGCATACCAACTCCTCCTTCTTAAAGACAGTTCTCGGTTTGCTTAAAGGTTTCATTATTTTTCGTTTCTTGTTTCTTTTCGAATATATCAGAATATATCGACATATGACGACAATCACACGAATTGTATCCATATAAGGATATCATACCCATTCATAAGGTCCATGAATACGGCAAGGTGCGTTTGACAAACCAAACGGCATAGGCTTGAAATTCAAATGGCCGTACCGAAGTTCTGAAGGCAGTCTTCGGAATGTCTTCTCTTAAACCCTCAAATGGTGAAAGAACCTGACCTTAGTCGATTTTTCGAGTAGACACTCGAACCCCTCTGAATCTGATCAATAAATCATCAATTTCTTGGGAGCGGTAACGTTCTTCACCGTTAGTTTATTCAATTCCCGGAATTCAATGCACATTCCGGAAATGTATCCGTCTTTCCTTCTTCTTGACAAACAAGACGGAGCTCCCCAATGGAGAAACTCAGGTCCTAATAAAGCCCTGTATCGGACTGCTCTTTCAGTTTGCTCCAGATAACTCTTTTTATCTCGTAGAGGTGCCAGATCAACAGTAGCCCTCTGTGCTACAGTGTAGCACCAGTACCAAATAGTTTGAAACTCCACTTGTCGAGTCCGGAGGAAGACCCGGCAAGTCCTCAGGAAATACTTCAGGAAAGTCTGAAACTATTGGTACGTCCTCAAGTCGCTTCTTCTCCGACTTGTCTTCAACCTCTTTTGCAGTGACATGTGCCAAAAGATAGGAAATCCTCTTTCCATGTACTTCTGCGTTTTAGTGCACGAAAGATGTTGTAATCGAGTCCACATTTCCCTGGTGGACTCCCATCGCCTGTATGAATAAGTTTTATAATGTCTATTCTCCAATGGGATGCGAACAAGTCTTCACGGCACAACAGACAATGACCCTCGCTTGGTACTGTCGCCAACCATCCATACCGATTATAGCATCGAAACTAGCCAAGTCCAATAGTCATTAATTTAGTTGAATGGGAGATAAAGTAAATTCATCTATTTGGCGAGTAATTGATAGAAATATGTCCAAGGATCGACTAGTAATGTGTGGTCTTGGGCTTCCTCGCTTAGAATTTGGTATAAGATGATGCCAACTTTAAAGTAAGGACGGAGTGAAGGTCAGCTTAGTTGATAGGTGTAAACTAATTCAATTTCCAAACAGTAAAACGCGTACTATGAATACGCAGCACAAAACTGATATAAGTAGAAAAATATTTCCTTAAGAAGGTTTTTATAGTGACTACTCTCAGCAAGTCAAGGTACCTTCCAGAATTAAACATATTATCAGAGCCATGTATAATTGAGGACTAACATGCATTGCTCTTTAACCGTCAAAAAAGGCATTATATATTTCATGATAGTTTCGAAATAGTAGATGTAAGATAAATAAGGAACCTAAAGTTAAAAATTGGACGCCATCTCACAATACTATAATTTGATAGATAATTAGAAATCATTCTACAACTGAAATTTAAGGGAAATACAACTCGATAATTGAAATCATTATGTCGATATAGTTAAAACTAGCATAAACTTTTTCGAAGTTTAAGCCCGATATTGAACGTTTTTTAATGCCTATCTTTTCGTATAAGTACAAGTTATCATAATTTGACATTTTCGATATTTTTGACTCTCTGGTGCACAGTAACTTTACTGTTCACAACAGACGTGACTTTTAATAAAATCGTATTCGTCGTCGTAAACCCGTTAATGTCCGTATTTTATTTGTTATAGCTCCGAGTTTTTAACGATTCTTTACGAGGAGCTTTCTCGTTTTTAAGAGTTCTATAAATTTTATGAGGTTTTACAAAAATATAACTTTTCGCAAGAAAAGTAACTTTTGTAAAAATAGTTTTTATAAAAGATTTAATTGTCTGTAAACTCGTGAAATTCAAAACTCATTCTATATTAATAATGAAAAATTACGATTCTTATCAATTTTGGAAATCCTAAAAAATGTATTATTTATTAAAAATAACAAACTATCAGTATGATAAAATTTTATTAAAAATTATATATAAACCCGTTTAATATAACGTATAACGTCGTTTTAAACGAACTTTTCGTTATTAATCCGTTTAACAAGTTTCATCGTACCTCTTTTCCGGAATCGTCTGAATAGTAATATCTTTAATAAAAATATAAAATTGCTCTGTTTGGAATTCGAAAACCTACTGTACCCTGAAAATGATCTTTTATATAATGTTATTTATATAATATGGTTCCATATACATTTCAACCTCACAATTTACCACATTCTTTTAATAATTAATTTATCATATGTTATACATATAATAATGTCCATTAAGTTCATATTTGTCCAAGATCATCAAGATCACATACATTTATTAACTTTACAATGAAATCAAAACTTTCTAAAATAACTTTAATTACAAAGTTTTTATATGAACTTTTTATGCTTAAACCAGATTGTACAAGACTTTATATTGGTTCTTTATTTCATATATTACCAACATCATAACAATGTGAGAAAAGTGCACAAAATCAAATCACAAGAAAAATTATATTTTCATGTTATCAAAAGTATTCCTAATGGGTGATTTACTATATAGCACATTATAATACATAAAAACTCATAAAATTAAAGCATAAGGGTTTAAAATAGACCTTATGATTTATGATGATGGATGAGAAACAAATGCTAAAAACCGTGTTTAGCCTTAAAAAACCCCAAGCTTGCAACATAATAAACAACCCATGTTTCCAAATAAACACCCTAATCTTGATTTCTTGCTTCAATACTTTGTAAATAATTAATCAAGGCTGTCAAATACTTTGAGGAATCTTATAATATGTATAAGAATGTATTTAAAATGGTTTAAATAAATTTTGTATGGATTGGCATGGGATGGCTTAGTGTATGCCGTAGCATATATAGAGACAAAGTGAGGGGTTTTAGTGAATTTTACCAAGTGGATTTTTAATATAAAGCCTGTATGTGAATCTCACATCACTAGATACATGTATGAAAAGGTGCAAGACTATAGTCAAAGGAGACATGTATGGTCCTAGGTGATGGTCTTGGTCATGGACTTGGTCAAAGAACAAGGCATTGGCTATGAAAGAAATGAAAGGTATGGTACAAGAACAAGTATGAATAATTTCTTTCATATTCTCTTATATCTTTGAATCAATGGACATAATTTCGGCAACAAGAAGATGTTTGTGATGTTGATGAGTAATTTTTATGTATTGGGTATAAAAGTGGGTATTTGTTGAAGCGTAGAAAAGTTTTGGTGGTTCCGGGAGTGCCTAAACGCATTTTATCGCGAAACGTATACACTTTACGTATCCGATAAAAATAAAATGAAAAAATTAATAATTATTCTCAAAATAATTACTTAACCCTTGCTTGATGTAAACATTTAATTGTTTGATGCCCGTTTACATTGAACGCTAATTTTTAGCTTACGTGATTTAGCTTAACATTTATGATTTAAAGCAAATGCGTACAATACAAAAGGTACATTGCGGATTTATCGACGTCGTCAATGACTTGAAAACACAGGGTGTTATACCTAAGATTTCTTAAACAAGAACAATATGTTGTAAATATATTTGAATGAGACTTGTGTTTGTATTTATGACCCTAGTGTGTGTCTATATGCGACAAATGTGGAGTGATGATTATTTCGACCCTAAGAAAAGAAAACCTAAAAAATAATCCAAGTGCTCCTTGACTTAATGTTGCTCAATTAAGATTGTCGAAATATATATTAAATTATATATTTTGACATCAAGTGTGAGATCATTATGCATGATTTTGAAAAATGTTTTTAGCATATATCAACAATGTATGAAAATAGATTTTTACATGTACTCCTAGTCGTGAGTAGGATTTTGACAAGATGTATTGGGACTTACATATGTATATATATATCTATACTCCCTTATAAAGCATGAATATCCACAACCAAAAACCAACGCTCCATCTTTAAGATTCAGACTCCCAATCCTACATCCGACCCTAAATTTACACACACCAAACCAACATCCAATCTTAAAAATATTTCCAAACCAAAAACCAACATAAACTTAACATACAAACAAATACCCCACAAACAAATACCCACTAAAACTCATCATTTCATCTATCCTCTTTATTTCTTTAACCAGAAAAGCACCTCACATTATACAAACACATACACAAACAAAAAACAGTTTTATCATTTCCACTTTATTTCTCTAACCCCAACCACACCACCATACAACCCCCAAAGTCACCACTACTACCGAACGTCGCCACCACCAAAAGTCGCCACCACCGTGCGTAACCACCACCCAACGGCACCACCAACGTGTGTTACGACCGAGACCATAAAAAAGCTTTTCCAAAATACGAGGTATTTTGAGTTTTTTTAGTAGATCTATTTGTATTAATAAAGTTTTGAATATTTTATTTTATAGACCTCTAACATTTCTTTTGTAGATCTGAGCTTGTACAACATTTTTGGTATTTTTTTTTAAGGTTGAGTCATGTAAATCTGACTTTTGAAAGACTTCATATTATAAATACATATATTCAACAAGTTTTGATAGTTTTTAATAGATCTTTGATTTTCTTTTATAGATATTACTCGCCGAAGTATGTTCACCGCTTTGGATCTTGTCGGAATTGCCGCTTTCGACCCAGCTGCCACCCTATCGCTAATGTCGCAGAAAAATTGGTCCTTTTAATTATTTTTTTTCAAATTTATTGTATAGTTTGTTGTTCATTTTTTGTTAAAACGTTTGTGTTAGATTTAAATTTTGTTGTGTAAAATTTTCAGCAGTCGCCAGAATATATATCTAGCTTGCCCGAAATTGTTTAGATGCTGCCGGAAAATGTTTAGCAGAGGCCGGAATCTGCTATCTTACTCCTTTATATTTTTTGGTAATCTATTATTATTTATATGGTATTGTAAAGGTGAAATAAAATTTGTGTAAATTTTGTTAAAAAAATCATGTAAGGTTTGTATATTATTTTATGTAGATCTATCTGATTATTTTGGTTTAGAAACGTGCAAAAGCCTCATTCACGGAATTTTGTTTTTCATAGATAAGTCACGCTGTAGTCTCGCCGGAAACTTCGTCGCCGCCGTCTGTCGAACATTGCTGCCGCCGCCAGTACAGTTGCACAACCAAGTTTATGTGTAAACTCTGTTATAAAGTTTATGATGTATGTTTGATGTAAATCTATTGTGTAAATTTTATTGATATGTTTATAGTGTAAAGTTTGTATAAAATTTATCGTGTGAAGTTCGATGAGAAGTTTATTTTGTAGTTTTTGTTATAAGTTTATTGTGTAAAGCTAAAAATTTTGACATTTTGAAATTTGTAATATTTTTAAAATTTTAAAAGTTTTGAAAATTTTGGTCTTTTGAAAATTTTGAGGTTTTAAGTTATGAAATTGAAATTTTGAATATTAAAATCTGAAGTATTTTGAAAATGCTTGAAATTTGAAATATCTCGAAAATGTTTGGAATTTGAAAATTTTTTAATAGTAAAATTTGGAATGTTTCGTAAATGTTTAAAACAAGGCGGGTACAAAACACATATTTTGATATATGAAAAGTTAAATCCAAATAGAAAAACAAAAAATTGAGAAGACGGGAACAATTTCTTTTTTATGCCGCTAGGCTATTCATGAGTTGTCAAACACTACATAAAGCTTGCTATCCATGAGTTATGAGTTGTCGTGTATCACAACTATCGATAGAAAAAAATGCAAATTTCTCATGCATTGATGGTGTGACACATCTTTTGTACTTCTATACTTTTTTGGCGTTATTTGGTCGACAAATATCTATGCATAATCAATTTGTCATTTTTATTAGAATTTTAATTTAATACAAAATACAAGTAATTGGAGCCTTGGAGGTCTTATGTGTGCAAATTGAAAACTCGCAATTTATATCTACATTTGTAAAGGACGGAAACATACATAAAACTATAAAAGCAAGATTTTGAAACCTGGTTCGACTCGGTCGGATCAACCGGTTTCGGTCAAAAAATAGGTCAAATTAAACCGGGTTTCATATTTTCGAAACCCGGTTAGACCCGCCGGGTTTAAGGTGACCCGGGTCAACCCGGTTCTCGAGACATGACCGGGTTTTGTTTTTCATGTTTTTTATAAATAAAGCAAGTTTTTAATATATACATGTGACGTAATTTTATTTGTTACATGTTATATTTGTTACTAAATCGTTTTTAGGCTCAATATAAGGTATATTCATGATTTATATATATATATATACATATTTGTATCATTGTAAATATTTTTATTTTTATTTTTTTTAAAACCTTGTTGATCCGGTGATCGAACTGATTGAATCGGTAACCTGATGATTCGACCGGATCGATTAGAGACCCGGTTTTCAAAACATCGCATAAAAAGTACTTTTTGAGGTGTTTTTTTTCTTTTTGAGAATGATTTGAAGTTTCGAACGTCTAATAAATTTTTTGTAAGACATGTATGTGTAACAAGAAGTTTTGAAAGACATGAGATGACACAAAAACTCTAATTTTAAAGTATAACGTTATGATCAAGTTAATATATATTCCTTCCGTTCCAGAAAAGTAATTTTTTGATTTGATTTGAGTTATTTACTTTAATCTTAACTATTTTATATGAGATATATAATATTTAAAGCAAGATATGAATGAACATAGTTTTAAACATATTTTTATTGTTATAGTTTAACCAAATAAAAAACGTTTAAAATTAAAATTGAAAATAAATTAAAAAATCAAGACCCCACAATTATTTTGAGAACAAAGAAGTACATTTTAAAATTCGACAATCGCAAATTACAATAATGACATAGGAAAATACAACCACACACACAAATCGACGCTATCGAATTTTGTTGAAAACTATGTATATTCGCCGTTATGCCTCAATGCCTTCGGACCAGGTTTTTCGCAAAGAATTCACTAACGCTACGAATATTGTTTGTCGAAAAGAAATTATTCGCCGCCAAACTATCGCCGCCAAACACTTTAAACAATGTTATCATAAAAAAACACGCTCACATAAAGATTGATGTTTTCAGGATACCTTGCAAGTTAAAATAATGCTATCGAAAAATGATTCTTTAACGCTACAAAAAATGGTATCGTCGCTGAAATTTTGTCGCAAACAGACACAGCTGCCGCTAGGCGCGGGTACTCTGCTAGTATATATATATATATATATATATGTATATGTATATGTATATATGTATATATATATATACATATATATATATATATATATATATATATATATAACTTTTTTTTAACTTTGGCTAAACCAAGGTATATATTATTCTTTTGAAAAGTTCCCAATCTTTGATTTTGTGCAAAATAGAATCCTAGACTCAGAAAGGGAGATAAAAAATAAAAACTTTTTACCTACTGTCAGATGGCCGGTCCCCTTAATTGTACGGCCGGTCCCTTTAATTTTAAGGGGACCGCCTGTTAAGAATTAAAAGGGGTCGCCCACTTGACAAAACAATTTCTTAATTTTTTGATTTTGGCATTTCAGTTTTGATTTCAGTTCATTGTTCTTGTTTACTTATAAGTTCCTTATCAGTCATTTATGGTAATAAGACTACATAGTAAGGTTTTTAATCAATTTGTTCCATCATTCCCAGACCTAGACGTAAGTAATTGAAGGGCTCACGTTTAAGGAGTTTAGTTAGAATATCGGCAATGTTATCTTTTGATGACACTTTTTCAATGGAAATATTTCCTTTTTGAACATTATCACGAAGGAAATGGTGATGAATTTCAATGTGTTTTGTACGAGAGTGTTGTACGGGATTTTTGCTTAAGTCTATAGCCCCTTTGTTATCACACATTATATGAATGTCATCTAACCTAATGCCATAATCTACGAGAGCTTGTTTCATCCATAGTGCTTATTGACATGCCTTTCCGGCGCTTACATATTCGGCTTCGGTAGTGGAAATAGCAAGAGCTGTTTGCTTCTTCGAAAACCAAGATGTTAAACAACATCCTATGAATGTGCAAATTCCGCTAGTTCTTTTTCGGTCCACATAATCTCCCGCATGATCAGAGTCCACATATACTATGGTTTCTATACCAGATCCCTTAGGATACCATAATCTTAAGTGCATAGTTCCTTTAACGTATCGGGAGATACGTTTAACCGCTTCAAGGTGAGAGATTTTAGGATCCTCTTGGAAGCGTGCACAAAGGTAAACACTAAACATGATATTAGGCCTACTTGCCGTTAAGTATAATAAACTTCCTATCATACCTCTATATTTGGTGTTATTTACAGACTCACCTTCTACGTCTTTCGTGAGTTTCATTTATGTGGATATAGGAGTTTTCATTGGCTTAGAGTCTTCTAATCGAAATTTCTTAAGCATCTCTTTTATATATTTTGATTGATTAAAGAATATACCATCTTCTAATTATTTTATTTGTAGTCCTAAGAAAAAATTTAGTTCCTCCATCATACTCATTTCAAACTCGTCATGCATGATTTTGGCAAAATCATCACACATCTCTTGACAAGTTGATCCTAATATAATGTCATCGACATATATTTAGACAATGATGAGATTGGGGTCCTTCTTTTTAGTAAAGAGTATGTTATCTACCATTCCCGTGGTGTAATCGTGTTTAATAAGTAAGGCTTTCAATCTATCGTACCAAGCTTTAGGAGCTTGTTTGAGTCTGTAAAGAGTTTTCTTAAGTCTATAGACATGATTAGGTTTTGCGAAGTCAATGAATCCCGGAGGTTGTACCACGTAAACCTCCTCATTGATAAAACCGTTAAGGAATGCACTCTTTACATCCATTTAAAATAATTCAAAGTCTAGTGCGCATGCAAAAGCTAACAATATTCTTATGGATTCTAATCTCGGTACGAGTGCATAAGTTTCATCATAATCAATTCCTTCTTGTTGATTAGATCCTTGGGCAACTAGCCTAGCTTTGTTCCTAGATACGACACTATTTTCGTCAAGCTTATTTCTAAATACCCATTTAGTTCCAATTATGGTCATATCCTTAGGATTTGGGACTAATTCCCAAACATCATTTGATATGAATTGGTTTAATTCTTCTTGCATAACAATTACCCAACTTTCATCTTTTGGTGCTTCATTTATATTTTTAGGTTCTATGGTTGAAAGAAAACAAAAGAAATTACTTTTGTCTTGGGCTTGTGATCTAAGGGTTCTTTGATTTAGATTACCTATAACATTTTCTAATGGATGACTCTTTGATTCTTTTATGTTTATGATTTCATTATTTTCTAAAGATTTATCTTCGAGATCATTTCCTAAGGGTTTTGTTTTACTAACCTCAATAGCTTGTTCTTCTACTAAATCATCATCCTCCAAAGGTGATGTTTTAGGTGGTGGAGGAGTTTCATCGAATGTCACATTTAAGGATTCTTCGACTTTCATTGTTTGTTTGTTAAGAATTATATAGGCTTTACTATTTTGAGAGTATCCTAAGAAAACACCTTCATACGACTTTGGGTCAAACTTGGTGAGGTAATCTTTTGTATTAAGAATGAAGCATTTACTTCCAAATAATTTAAAATAGTTAAGGTTTGGTTTTCTACCTCTTAATAACTCGTATGGAGTGATTCTATTTATTATGTACGTTGATGTATCGACTGCATTACTCAAATTTTTTTGTGGAATGCATTGTTCATTTAGCATGGTTCTACATATTTCTTGTAGCGTGCGGCTCTTTCTTTCTACTACCCCATTTGATTGGGGAGTATGAGGAGTGGAGAAATTGTGTGAAATTCCGTTTAACTCATAATAGTTTCCGAATTGTACTTCATTATCAAATTCCCGACCATGATCTGTTCTAGTTGACACTATAGAGCATCCTAATTTATTTTGAATCATTTTGCTAAAGATTTCGAACTCTATGAAAGCTTTAGTTTTATTTCTAAAGAATCTTGTCCATGTATATCGAGAATAGTCATTTATAGTTACTAAGGTGTAACGATTTCCTCCATAACTTCGTACGACGGATGGGCCAAATAAGTCCATGTGTAATAGTTTTAAGCATCTAGTTGTTGATACTAATTTTTTGGCTTTGTGACTAGCGTGAGTTTGCTTTCTAATTTTGCAGGCGTCACAAAAATGTCGGTCAAATTTAAGCTTAGGTAAATTTCTAACTAATTCTCTAGTAGCCAATGATTGAATTAATTGCATATTTGTGTGACGTAATCTCCTATGCCATAAGGTGGAGTTTTCGTCTAAAGTTGCAAGACATATTTTGTCTTCCGGTTTATTTCCTAATTTCATCACATATAGCCCTCTTTTTCTAATTCCTTTACCTATGACCTTTTCATCTTTGATTATTGCACTATTGTATTCGCTAAAACTACTTTTCATTTATTATCACATATTTGACGAACACTAAGCAAATTAAATTTTAAATTATCTATGTGCTCAACATTTTCAATAATTAGGGAGTCATGAGAAATCGTACCTTTGCCTATGATGTTGCCGCGTAACTTGCTTTTGAAAATGACGTTCCCTCTGTTGTACGCTTTGTATGTAGAAAACAATTTTCGGTTACCCGTCATATGTTTTGAGCATCCACTATTTTTAATCCACTCGTCGGGCTCTAAGTTTATTCCTAAGCATATCTCATTAGATTCTTGAGCTACAAGACAAGTTTCGTCCTTAACCTTTTCTTCCTCATCTTCGCCACTATCACTCCATGTTCCTTCAATAAAAGCTCTTTGATTATTGCTTCTTGACGACTTTGGACATTCTCCGATGAGATGATTCGGATCACCACATCTAAAGCATTTTCTTTCACTTTTACCATTTTTATCATTTTTACTTATTTGAGATGACTTTCTTTCGTCTTGTGGTTGTCTTACAAATCTTCCTCGTCTTTTAAAGAATTTCTTGAATTCTTTTACGGCCATGACATATTCTTCATCTTCACTATCGGAAGTCGTACTATCTTCATCACTTGATTCCTTTTTGGCCTTCAAGGCAAGAGATCTATTTTGTTCTCTTTTGCCTTTAACCATTTCAGAATCTTTATTAATTATTACTTCATAAACTTTCAAGTTTTCAATGAGTTCATCAAGTGATAGAGATGCCAAGTCCTTTGATTCTTTAATTGCCGTAACTTTTACGCGCCATTTAGGATGAAGCGCCCTAAGAAATTTCCTAACATAATTCTTGCTAGAAAAACCTTCATCAAGTGCTTTTAGACTAGTAATAATAATGTTAAATCTAGCAAAATCATTATCTATTAATTCCTCTTCCGGAATTGTAAATTGTTCATATTGTTGAACAAGAAGATCTATTTTATTATATTTGACTTGACTATTACCTTGGTGAGTGATTAATAAAGTATCCCAAATTTCTTTTACAGTTTTACACATAATAATTCTCTCATATTCTTTACGTGGTAAAGCACTATAAATCACCATTTTAGCTTTATTATTTTTTGCAAGTTTCTTTTTAAGATCATCGTTTTGTTTATCAAAAGGTATAATTTCACCCTTTTTGGTTTTGAGATTATTTTGAATAGAAGGAAAATCACCATATGTAATAACATGCCAAAGATCTAGATCTATAAATTTCACATAAGTTTCGAATCTATTTTTCCAATAAATACATCCATCACTTTCAAATAGTGGTGGTCTTTGCATAGATTGCCCTTCTAAATATTTTTCCGATTCTATAGATCGATTCAAGTTTTAAAATATAGTTTATTTTAAAAATCTTATTTGACGTGGCTCTGATACCAATTGTGGAAAACTAGAAGGGGGGTTCAATAGTTTACCGCTTTTTAATTATATGTTTGGCTTGATTATAAAAAACCTAGATTCAATTTTATGTGAATTCACAATGTGCACAATATGAACAATTTAACTTAATCAAATGAGTAATGACAAGATATAAAATAAGTATGCAAGATAAGAGATAAGAGATGGAAAGATCAAACCACAACATGAGGATTTATAGTGGTTCGGTAACGAAGCACCTCTTCGCCCTACTCCACTCCCTGAGCACCAAACTCGAGAGTTTTCTTCACTATGTCAACAAGCTCCCTTTAGGCTGAGAAAACCGTACACAACTTAGCTTACACCAATTTCCGACACTAAGCATAATGTCGAGTTCTAATCCTAGGTAGAACCAATCTATCATAACTAACCACACCACTTTACGACAATTCACTAATTCACTTTACCAAACTACTTTTTGTTGGGAATTAGAGGCTTCAACGACTTAATGCTGCTGGTTCAAGTTTGTGCTGCTGCTGAAGATTAGAGAAAACAGTCTAAGTAATTAGTATTGTTAGTTTAATAGTTAGTACTGCCAGTACAAAGTGTTAGTACTGTTAGTTATATAGTTAGTACTACTAAATTGATATGCATAAGATATATTAGGAATAGATATGCATTGATCACTTGATGCATTTTGTAAGCCCATTAGGGTTTCCTTGATGTATAAAAGGAACTCTAAGGCATAGATCGAGATATCAGTTTTCATATTAGTTTTTCATAGTTTGCATAGCAATCATAGTTAGTATTCATAGCTATTTTGTAACTCAATAAGTTTTCAATATATTGAAAGTTTAGTAAAGATCTTGTTTTACTGTTTCATTGTTCTTTTTAGTATTACAAACTAGATTCCGCCTAGTTTGTGATATTCTCAATCTTAGTTTCTACTATAGTTGTCTTGGATCTATCCAATACAACTAAGCTTTAACAAGCTAAGTAAGATCTGTTCAAAAGGGATCAACAAGTGGTATCATAGCTTGTTGAGAAACTTTAAATAAGAATAACACAATATCTACACAAGATCATATAATTAAAGAGAAGATGAAATCACAGTCAGAAACTACCAAAACGGTGTCTGCACTAAAACTTCTAGTACTCAAAACTAGGGAGTATGATCTATGGAGCATGAGGATGGAACAATACCTTACTTTCACTGATCATGCCCTTTGGGAGGTAATAGTAAATGGTGATTCAGTTTCACCAATTGCATCAGCTAGTGCTGGAGCTGAAGGTCATATTCCTCCTAAAACTGCTGAACAAAAGCTAGCAAGGAAAAATGAACTAAAAGCAAAAAGCACTCTTATGCTAGCCATTCCTGATGAGCACCTACTGAAGTTTCATGCTTGCAAGGATGCAAAGTCCCTATGGGAAGCTATCAAGAATAGGTTTAGAGGCAACAAGGAGTCAAAGAAAATGCAGAAGACCATTCTCAAGCAGAATTATGAAAATTTTGCTGCATCAAGTCAAGAAGGACTAGATAAAACCTATGATAGGTTTCAAAAGCTTATTAGTCAACTTGAAATCCATGGTGAAGTTATCTCTCAAGAGGATGCAAATCTGAAGTTGTTAAGAAGCTTACCATCAGCTTGGAACAATATTACTTTAATCATGAGAAACAAATCTCATCTAGACACATTGAGCATGGAAGATTTATATAATAATCTGAAGGTGTATGAATCTGAGATCAAAGGTAAATCAAGTTCAAGCTCAAATTCTTAGAATGTGGCTTTTGTTTCCTCAGATAACTCTAGCAGTACTAATGAAATAGTTAATATTGCTCATAGTGTTTTTGCTGCTAGTTCTAAGGATCAAGCTTCTACTGCATCATATGCTGATGATGTCATGTTTTCTTTCTTTGCTAACCATTCCAATGCCCCATAGTTAGACTATGAAGATTTGGAATAGATTGATGCTGATGATCTCAAATGGCAAGTGGCAATGCTTACCATGAGAGTTAAAAGGTTCATAAAGAAAACAAGAAGGAAGATAGATTTAAATGACAAAGAGATTGTTGGCTTTGATAGGACAAAGGTTGAATGCTACAACTGCCATAGTAGAGGTCATTTTGCTAGAGAATGTAGGGCACCAAGGAATCAGGGGAATAGATATAAAGATGCTCCAAGAAGGAATACACCAGTGGACACATCTACTACTAATGCCTTGGTTGTTCAAGATGGGATAGGTGGTTATGATTAGAGCTTTCAGGCTGAATAAGGCATCACAAACTTTGCTCTAATGGCCTATACATCCCAAGGTTCATCAAGTTCATCAAGTTCAGACTCTGAGGTACATACTTGCTCTAAAGATTGCTTAAAATCATATGAAACTCTTCAAAAACAGTATGATCAACGACATGAAGCTCTTAATAAATCTAATCTAGAAATTATAGGTTATCAAATGGGAATAGAATCATTAGAAGCTAGGATAGTTATTCATGAAAAGAATGAAGCCGTTTATGAAGAAGATATTGCATTTTTAAAGTATGATGTCCAAGTGAAAGATATTTCTATCAAAGACCTTAAAAATTAGTTAGAAGAAGCTTTAAAAGAGAAAGATGATTTAAAACTTAAACTAGAAAATTTTAAAGAATCATCAAAGAATCTAACTAAATTGATTAATAGTCAAATAAGTGCTAAAGACAAAACTAGTCTTGGTTATGATAGTCAAACGAATGAGAGTGAAGTGGTTCATAGTGTGTTTAACAGTAGAGAAAGTGATGTAGATGATAGTCTAGTAAATGATAGATTCAAAATAGGTGAAGGGTTTCATGCAGTTCCCCCTCCCTACACTGGGAACTACATGCCCTCAAGACCTGACTTATCCTTTGCTAGATTAGATGATTCTGTCTATAAGACTAAAGTGAGTGAAACTGAAACTAGTATATCTAAGACTAGTAAGGATATTATAGAAAAGCCTAAAACTGTTAGGCCTAGTGCTCCTATCTTTGAAGAATGGAACACTGACAGTGATAATGATAGTGTGTTTAGACCTAAATCTGATTAGACAAAACTAAAGTTTACAAAAATAAATTTGGTCAAATCTGGTAAAAATGTAAAATCTGTTAATAAGGAAAACACACATAGGCAAGTAGAATATTCCAAGAAAAGTCAAAGTCGTAGGGATAATAAAAGAAAATAGAATGGGATAATGACTCAGAAACTAGGGAATGGATAATGACTATGATTTTCATGACAATAAAATGGTAGAAAAACCAGTGTTGAATAATAAGGGAAGAGTTACTGGTCAAAGGAAAATTAAACTAGTATGGAACAATGCTCAGAGGGTGAACCACCAAAATAAATTGACTAACCCACATCCTAAAATGAATTTTGTTCCAACAGCAGTTGCAACAAAGTCAGGACAAGTGCCAGTTAATGCTGCTAAGCAAAGCTCTCCAAGAGCAGCAACATCAATTAGTACTGCCAGGCCTATTAATACTGCTACCTCTAAACCAAAAGTGAATGATGCATTACCCATAACATATTCTTATTTTAAAGCATATTCACTAGTAAGAAGGGTCTTTAACCAAAAATCAACAGCTAAAACCAATAATTTTAAAGAAAAAGTTAATACCTGTTAGGGTTAACAATGTAACTACTGCTGGGCCAAAAGTAGTAGTTAGTGCTGCTGAAGGAAATAGGGAAAATGCTGTTAAGTCCTCAGCATGCTGGATTTAGAGACCAATAGGAAATGTCATTGACCATACCTCCAAAGATAGTGGATCATACATACTTAAAAGATTTGACTATGTTGATCTACAAGGCAGACTCAAGTCAGTAATGGATTGGGTCCCCAAGAGAAACTAATCCTCTTATTTTGAGTGCAGGGTAATCCACAATATACTTTACAGGATCAAGGGATTTTTGACAGTGGATGCTCTAGGCATATGACTGGAAACAAGTCCTTCCTTACAGATTATCAAGAAATTGATGGTGGATTTGTTGCATTTGGAGGAAGTCCTAAAGGAGGTAAAATTACTGGAAAAGGTAAAATTAGGACTAGTAAATTAGACTTTGAAAATGTATACTTTTTAATGGAACTTAAGTTTAAGATTTTCTCTGTCTCACAAATGTATGACAAGAAAAACAATGTTCTTTTCACTAAGACTAAATGTCTTGTTCTATCTCCTGACTTTTAAATACTTGATGAAAGTCAAGTCTTGCTTAAAGTTCCCAACATGACAACATGTACAGTTTTGATCTAAAGAATGTTGTTCCTTCAGGAGGTTTGACTTGTTTATTTGCAAAGGCTACAATAGATGAGTCTAATTTATGGCATAGGAGGCTTGGTCATATAAACTTTAAAACTATGAACAAACTTGTGAGGGGAAACCTTGTAAGAGGTTTGCCTTCAAAGCTTTTTGAAAATGACCATACTTGTGTTGCTTGTCAGAAGGGAAAGCAACACAAAGCCTCTTGTAAGACCAAGCTTGTGAGCTCTATCAGCTAACCCTTACAAATGTTGCATATGGACTTATTTGGACAAACATTTGTAAGGAGTATCAATCACAAGACATATTTCCTTGTTGTCACTAATGACTTTAGTAGCTTTAGTTGGGTTTTCTTTTTGGCCACTAAGGATGATACTAGTATGAAAACCAAATAAATCATAAGGTTAAAATCATCAGATGTGATAATGGAACTGAATTTAAAAATAATGACATGAATCAGTTCTGTAGGATGAAAGGGATTAAGAGGGAATTCAGTGTTGCCAGAACTCCATAACAAAATGGAGTTGCTGAAAGAAAGAATAGGACACTAATAGAGGCATCTAGGACTATGCTAGCAGATTCAGTCTTACCTACTACATTTTGGGCTGAACAGTTAATACTAATTGCTATGTTCAGAATAGGGTTTCAGTGACCAAGCCTCACAACAAGACACCTTATGAACTATTACATGGTAGACCACCTAGTATAAATTTATGAGACCTTTTGGGTGTTCTGTGAACATTCTTAATACCTTAGATCCCCTAGGAAAATTTGATGGGAAGGCTGATGAGGGGTTCTTGGTTAGATACTCTATAAATAGCAAGGCTTTTAGGGTATTTAACACTAGAACTAGGAAAGTAGAGGAGAACCTGCACATAACCTTTCTTGAAAACAAACCTAATGTTGCAGGGAGTGGACCAGATTGGCTCTTTGATATTGATTTATTAACAAACTCTATGAATTATGAGTCAGTTACTACAGGGAATCAAACTAATAGGAATGCAAGTATCAAGGATAATGTTGATGCAGTACCTACTCAACAATATATTCTGCTACCGTTACTTTATGATTGTCCACAGAGCTTAGAGGATGCAGTTACTGATGATGCTAGTAAAAAGACTAATGAAAAACTAGCAAATGAGGGTGAAATAAATGGTCAAGAGAAGGAAGGAGGAGCTTCAAATAAAGAAGGTAACCAGAATATGCAAGATTTTAGAGGTGAATTGGATAATTTGCTTGTTCAATAGAAGGAAGTTTATGCTACCAGCACTAATAGAGTTTCTACTGTTAGTCCATTTATTAGTGCTGCTGGGCAAAGTTTTGATAATACTGATGATCTCCCAACTGATCCTCTTATGCCTGATTTAAAGGATACTGCTGATCTTCTAAATACTGGTATCTTTAGTGGTGCATATGATGCTGAAGATGAGGGTGCAGAGGCTGACCTTAATAACTTGGAAACAACCATGAATGTTAGTCATATTCCCACAACCAGAATACACTAGGATCAACCTAAAGACTAGATCATTGGAGACATAAATTCAGCTACTCAAACAAGAAGGATGACCAAGATTTCTAAAGAACATGCTTTAGTCAGTTACATTAATAAGCAGAGAAGAACAAATCACAAAGATTATCAAAACTGCTTCTTTGTCTGTTTTCTCTCTCAAAAAGAACCCAAGAAGGTGATTCAAGCTTTGGATGATCCAAGATGGATAGAAGCAATGCAAGAGGAGTTGCTACAGTTTAAATTGTAGAAGGTTTGGACATTGGTTGATCTACCTAATGGCAAGAGGGCCATTGGAACCAAATGGGTCTTTACAAACAAGAAAGATAAGAGAGGAATTGTAGTTAGAAACAAGGCAAGACTGGTTGCATAAGGTTACACCCAAGAAGAAGGAATTGTTTATGATGAGGTTTTTGCTCCTGTTGCTAGGATAGAAGCAATCAGGTTATTTTTGGTCTATACATCATTTATGGGGTTTATTGTGTACCAGATGGATGTGAAGAGTGCCTTTTTATATGTACTATTAAATAGGATGTATATGTGTGCCAACCTCTTGGTTTTGAAGATCCACAGTTTCCTAACAAAGTTTATAAGGTAGAAAAAGCTTTATATGGTCTACATCATCTCCAAGAGCCTGGTATGAGACCTTGTCTACCTACTTATTGGAAAATGGAAGAGGCACTATAGATAAGACTTTATTCATCAAGAAGGATAAAGGTGATATCCTGTTAGTGCAGGTGTATGTTGATGACATCATCTTTCGGTCTACAAAGAAGTCTTTATGTGTTGAGTTTGAGCAGATGATGCACAAGAGATTCCAGATGAGTTCTATGGGGGAGCTCACTGTCTTCTTAGGGTTACAGGTAAAGCAGAAAGGTAATGGAATCTTCATCAGCCAAGATAAGTATGTGGCTGATATATTGAAGAAGTTTGATTTTATCATAGTGAAGACAACAAGTACTTCAATAGAGATTAACAAGGCATTGCTCAAGGATGAAGAAGCTGAGGATATGGATGTTCATTTATACAGATCAATGATTGGATCATTGATGTACTTGACAGTTTCTAGGCCTGACATAATGTTTGTTGTTTGTGCTTGTGCAAGATTCTAAGTTACTCCTAAAGTCTCACGTCTTTACGCAGTGAAGAGGATCTTTCGATACTTGAAAGGTTAGCCTAAATTGGGCCTTTGGTATCCTAGAGATTCACCATTTGACTTGGAAGTATTTTCTAACAGTGATTATGCTGGAGCTAGCCTTGACAAGAAATCCACAACAGGAGGTTGTCAATTTCTTGGCAAAAGGTTGATTTCATGGCAATGTAAAAAGCAAACTATAGTTGCCAACTCTACTACTAAAGTAGAGTATGTTGCTGCTGCTAATTGCTGTGGACAGGTGTTGTGGATTCAAAATCAAATGCTTGATTATGGGTTTAATTTCATAAACACCAAGATTCACATTGATAATGAAAGCACCATTTGTATTGTGAAGAATCCAGTGTTTCATGCTAAAACCAAGCACATTGAAATAATGCACCATTTCATCAGATATTCTTATGAGAAGAGGCTCATTTAAGTAATTAAGATACATACAGATCACAATGTTGTTGATCTTCTCAGAAAAGCATTTGATGTTAGCAGGTTTAACTTTTTAATTGCTAGCATTGGATTACTTAATCTCTGAAGATGTATTTGTTAGATTTATGATTGGTGTGGTTTGAAGATAGTATTAGTAATGAATTTGGAGTTAAAACTGGTGGTTGTAAAGTTAATGCTACTAGGCAGGATTTGGTACTGCTAGGCGAAAGTTAGTATTGCTAGGCAAAAGTTAGTACTGCTGAGCCAAAGTTAGTGCTACTTGTTACCGTTGGAGTTATAACTGCTGAGCGAAATTCTTGGTTGGTAAACAGTTTCCTACTATTCAAGGTTTCCTTTTTATCTATATAAGCGTATTCAACTACATTAAGATCATTATAATACTCCCGAATACTAAAACGCTCTCAAAATTCACAAACTCACTTCAACTTATCACCGACTCAATAAATTCATCATCAA
The DNA here is from genome assembly GCA_026074375.1 of Tanacetum coccineum. Lineage (NCBI taxonomy): Eukaryota > Viridiplantae > Streptophyta > Magnoliopsida > Asterales > Asteraceae > Tanacetum > Tanacetum coccineum. Next base: position 123,393 of record BQNB010002363.1, read on the forward strand.
TTAATCATCTATGACGGATTTCAAGTTTGTTGATCAACACAACATGGTTGACTGCTTAGAGAAATCAAAAGGGAATGCTGATTTTCATGAGATAGTGGACTTTCTTATTGCTAGCTCTGTACACTATGCCTTAACTGTAAGTCCTACTATCTATGCTTCTTATATTGAACAGTTTTGGAATACTGCACATTCTCAAACAGTCAATGATGTGAAGCAAATTCATGCCATAGTTGATGGCAAGACAGTAGTAATATCAGAATCATCAGTGAGGAGTGATCTTTACTTTAATGATGAGGATGGTATTACTTGTCTAACAAATGCTGCTATTTTTGAAAACCTTGCATTGATGGGGTATGAGAGTGATTCTAACAAACTTACTTTTCAAAAAGCTCTCTTCTCCCCTAAGTGGAAGTACGTCATACATACCATTCTACACTGCTTAAGTTTAGAATCTACTTCTTGGAATGAATTTTCCACTAATATAGCATCTGCATTCATTTGTTTAGCTAATGGTCAAAAGTTTAACTTTTCTAAACTAATTTTTGATGGTATGTTAAGGAACATGGATACCAATACAAAGAAATTTTTAATGTATCCAAGGTTTTTACAACTCTTTTTGAATAATCAGATTACTCTTACAGAACCTTTTAATGATGTTTATCAAACACCTGCACATACTAAAAAGGTTTTCACTAACATGAAAAGAAAAGGAAAAGTTTTTTCAGGAAGAGTTACTCCATTGTTTGCATCAATGTTGGCACCACTAGTAGTAGAGAGTGAAGGTTCAGGTCAACCCTATGAACCCCAACCAGCACCTTCTACTGCTCAACTCAGAATTAAAGAACAAATCCTTGTTACTGAATCATCATCACCCCAAAATACTCAATCACCTAGGCAAGCCTTACAAGAGGACACTTAGTTTCCTCAGACTAGTGTGCCAATTGCAAATGTAGCAGATGAGGCTGTCTTTAAGAAGCGGGATGACAGAGTGGTGAGGGCTACCACTACTGCTGCTAGCTTAGATGCAACACAGGCTAGTGGTAACATATCTAAGACCCAATCCACGGCAATGTTTAATCTCAGGAAATTAGTTTAGGTGACAAACCCATGTGCCAAGAAGCCATGGGGGGTGTCATTGCTCAGACTCAGTCTGAGAGGTCGTCTAAACATTCCTATGATTCACCTCTCCAAGGAGGTAACACGCTTGGAAGTGATGAGGAAAGAATTGAACAAGATGATTTGACGGAGTTTGTACCACCAACACCCCATGATTCACCTCTCCCAGGAGGTCACACACCTGGAAGTGATAAGGATAGACCTAACATAAATGAATTGATGGCTATTTGTACAAACTTGTCAAACAGGGTTCTTGCCTTAGAACAATCAAAAACTGCTCCAGATTTGGTGATCAAAAAGCTAAAAAAGAAGGTAAGAAAATTAGAAGAAGCTAAGGGCAAGAACTCTAAGGATGAAACTCTTCAAGATTGGTACCTCCAAGAGAAAGAGTTTGGATGAGGAGTAGGTATCTAAACAAGGGAAGAAAGTGACAAGACAAAGCCACTTGCTGAGCTTGATGTGGATAATGTAATGGAGAATGTTGAAGGTGATGCTGAAACTCAGGGGAGGAATACTGTTGAACAAACTACTACTGCTGGGGATACAGTTAATACTGCTAGTATTGATGTTAGTGTTACTGGACCTTAAAATGTTAGTATTGTTGATCCTTCTACAAGTACTGCTGGGGATATTTTTAAATATGAGATGATGACTATTGCTGATACACTTGTGGCTATTAGGAGTACAAGACCAAGAACAACCTCAATAGTGATTCGTGATGTTGAAGAAGAACCAAGGAGAGCAACATCAATACCAATAGTACAATGCCAGGATAAAGGTAAAGGCAAGATGGTGGAGCTTGAACCTACTCTAAAGAATCCTATAAAGGCTCATATTCAAAGGGATGCAGAGATTGCTCAAAGTCTGTTTGAAGAAGATCAAGCATAGTTTGAGAGAGAGCAAAGGATTGCTAGGGAAAGAGCTACAGAACAAGAGGCCAAGGATGCAACATTGATTGAACAAATGGAAGATATTCAAGCAAGGATGGATGTAGATGAATTACTAGCAGAAAGACTTTAACAAGAAGAAAGAGAATAATTCACCATTGAAGAAAAGTCTAGAATGTTGGTGGAAATAATTACTGAAAGGAAAAGGTTCTTTGCTTCACAGAGAGCTGAACAAGTTAGAAACAAGCCACCAACCAGAGCTCAACTCAGAAACAAGATGGTTACTTATCTGAAACACATGGGCAAGTACACTCACAATTAGATAAAGAGCAAGAGCTTTAAAGAAATTCAGAAGCTATATGAAAAGGAGCAGAAGTGGATCAATGACTTTGTTCATATGGATTCTAAAGTGGTTAAAGACAGTAGAAAAGGTAAAGTTGAAGGCAGTAGAAAGAAAACAGTTGCTAGGAAAAGAACAGGTTAAAAACTTGATGATGAAAGTGTCAAGAGACAAAAGATAGAGGATGATG
>BQNB010002364.1:0-125921 GCA_026074375.1 Tanacetum coccineum
GTTTAAGCTCCAAAATGCGCGCCTTTTAGTCAATCTTCACCAAATGCTCCATATTTACTACAAATAACTAATATAAGCAATTAAGTACCAATTCATGCATAAATAATGTAAAACGAGCAATTTAGATGAAATAAATGATGCTATAAAATAGACGTTATTTGATGTCATCAGCCTCCCAAATTAAACTGCGTTGCTTTTATATGTGGCATACATATGTATCATTATGTATTTTTATATTACGTCGGCTGGTTTGGTGATGTTACGTAACAGGAATAAGCATTTGTCTTGAGGTGGTGGTTTATTATAGGCGATGAAGATATTATCGTATTTATGCATTTATTATTTTGCAACTCCGATAGGTTGTTGGATCATGATGTGCGAAATCGACCCATATCTTGGTGGGGTAGCACAGCATGCTTGCAGCCATGGCAGATCGAATACCCTTTTATCCGGTCCAACACTCACAAATCTGAGCCAAACGGTTTCACATAATACCAAACAATATGTATTGTGGGTATTCAGGTTTGTGCAAAAAAGAGATGATTCATAAGCGTTGTATCTATTTGTGATGTCAACAAATATTCAAATCCATGGTATGTTATTCTCTGTTAGTATCATATTCGATTCTAATTTCAGCAGAAACTGTTAATAATTCATGGGTGTTTACAGGAAGACAATGATTTGTATACTGAAGATGTTGGTGCAGTTCCTATTCCATCCGTTGCTGCTGCTAAATGAGGGGAGTCTGCAATGTACGTTCCATATGTTTTGTAGTTATTGTTTTGATGGCAAACACCCTGTAAGCAAACACCCCGCCGTGGTACTGAAATGTTTTTTAGTACATCTGTTTGTAGTTATTGTTTTGATGGGGTTTAAAAAATATCTAATATGACTATCTAGGGGTGAGCAGAAACCGCACCGCAAATCGCAAAACTGCAAAAAACCGCACCACAAAAACCGCACCATAGAAAAAACCGATGGATTGGTTTTAAGAAAAAAGAAAAACCGCAAATGCGGTGCGGTTGCGCCCGTAAAACCGCACCACAAAACCCGCACCGCACCGCACATTGATTATTTAAAATCGAAAAACGAAACATTGATTATTTTATGTGTGTTATAAGGCTTCTAGTGCATATTATCAATAATATTCTAAGTGATGTTGTGTTTGACATTAAATATATCATTGTGAGTTATAATACCGAAAAAACCAACATTGTAAACCAATAACCGCGAAAATCCACATTAATTATATAAATTATAAGTGGTGGTGCGGTGCGGTTAAAACCCGCAAAAACCTCAAAAAACCCGCAAAACCAAAACCGCAAAAACCGCGCGGTTACGGATCCTCACTTTTTAAAACCGCAATTGCGGATGCGCTGTGGTTTTTTTCAGAATCCGCACCGATCCGCACCATGCTCACCCCTATGACTATCTGCCATGTTTTATTACAGATGGTTTGTCTCCAATAAGAGGCAGTACGCCTGATGGCGGAGTTCAAATTCATGTTGCAGAACACGTATGCTGCTTGCGTGCGTTTGCTGTTGTTTCTGTTTTAAGAGGAAAGAAATATAGGTGCTAAATCTTGCCTCAACATCCGAATACTTCATCAAGATGGGCGTTGAAGGAAAGAGGTTTCAACCTACTGTAAGTTTATTGTTTTCATTTCTTTGATGACTGAGATTTTTACCATGAATTCTGTAAGTTTATGTTTTTTTTATTTGTCAGGCCTTGGGTTCAGAATTAGGGACGCTGGAAGGCACTCTTAAGACAATTAAAGACACTATGGAGCGTATGAATAAAAAGGTTAGAGAATGCTACCTCTTTCTTACTGATAATTACTTGATCCTGAGTTATGACAAAACTATAGATGTCTACACAATTTGTCTTATCAATGATGCTTTTGAATGTTTTGAATCGAGGCGTCATCGAATGTGAGGAAAAATGCACATCAGCATGACTGTAGTTTTATGAAAAGATAAATATACAGTTTGTTTTTTGTATTAGACTTTTCCCTCGACGATAAATTTTGATTTTTGTTCTTTATAACATATTTTCATTATATAAAGGTGTATTCTATTTATAGGCATATGAGGTATATAATGAAGCTGGACTAATGGGATTATTTAAAGGCATCATTCCAACTCTGATCACGGTGAGGCTGATTACTCCTAAAAGCAAACATGAATATTATAATGAACTTATACATTTGCGAAAAATATAATATAATGAGGTGGGTTGGGGTGTTTGGATTCTAAAATAGCGAAAGATATTGATTGAAGGTGTTTGGGTTGTGCTTCAAAAGGGTAATATGGTCATCTTTGTGAAAAAATAAATTAAGAGAGGACCTTTTCAGCGATAAAGATGTCTTTTTAGTTACTATTATTGCAATAGTGTTTGAGAGGGACAATTTCAGAAAAAAATATGACCACTCAAAAAGACCATTTGTTAATTATTCATATTTTCATGCTACAATCGTAAAGTTCATTTCTATTGTATAATTGATGTTTCTGTCAAATATCAAACAATGGACATCTTCATGACACTTTTGTACTTTCTTTTGTTTTTTGAATTCTCAAGAAGCGAGAAACAAATATGATAAACTCAATCTTTGCATTCAACTAATCTTTGTGTAAAAAGTCGTCACTTTTATCGATCGTTGTAACTGTTGTGATAAAAGTTTCAAGTTCTGCAAATATTGTTTAAACACGCATGTCGTGTTTATTTGTGTCAGGATGGTAACAGAATCATCAAGAAAAGTATTCATGTCCGTGTGGAGCATGTGATGCCTTCTAGATGCACAGAAGAGTTCAAACAGAGGGTTAAGAAGACGACCATACTAAAGGCCGAAGCCAAGGCTAGAGGTGAGGTTACAGTACCAAAAGGACAAACCCTTGGTATCCAAACCTGAGAATTTATATTGAAGGCGAGCTGCTAAAACAAATGGAAATGACGTGACAGGTATACAATCCATCAATTCAATATATGATTTACGAGAGCTGAATAAAGTATTTGAAAGCCAAACAAGCTGATAAGAACCAGAGTTCACATCTGCTCGCAAACTAACCAAAAGCTGGAATAGACAACAAGGAAAATGACAGGTTATGGGTTTCTTTAAAAAGTTTGATTTCTGCTTTTTTCACTTATTTTCGGGATTCGTTAAGAATGCATTTAGAGAATCGACACATTTCTCATTCTTTTTTTGATTGTTGGCAGAACATTGTGAAAGAATGACTGACCTACTAAGGACTAGCTATGACTAGCGAAACGTTGGGCATGTAATTTCACTCCCTTAACGCTTAACTTTGTGATCAACTCTTGGTTATTGTAAAAAAGATATAAAGTTTACTATAATTTGTTTTTGTATTTCAGGCTATCGCTTCTTTGAAGAGAGGGACATGCTTGCTGAAATATGGACGTAGGGGGAAGCCCAAGTTCTGCCCCTTTCGCCTTTCCAATGTTAGTTTCATTGTGATAAACTTATATCTGTTTTTCGGGATTTTATAGGCTAGCCGCCGATTATAGTTAAGGAATTTCATTATGTAACCGAATGCACAACTGTCTGAATCACATAATTATGGTTTATTAATGTGATCTTCGATTGATCATTCAGGATGAGACAACGATAATCTGGTATGTTAAGATGTAGGAGAAATAGATGCGCTAAAGTAACGTGTCAAAGATTATATAGATGGACAACGCACTGTAAGTACTCTTTTATGTTATACTTACTTTGCTGGGAACGAGTGGCGTTAAATGTTAGACGACACATGTAAGGAATTATAAGGAATTCCTTACATGTATAGGTTTGTAAAATTTATCTACTACTTTTGGCAGTTAGGGCTGTTGTTCGTGATTATGGAACAGAAGAACTGGACCAAATGAGAACCAAGAGCTGACAGCTCCAGTAGCAAGACAATGTATTATATTGTTTAACATAACATAGTATAGTATGTGTAGCCGAATATGTAGACGTTGGATAAAGTTGCGCGATGCTTGATTTTTTGGGCTTGCTTGGAAACTATGTTTTTTTTAAACATTAGCACTTTGAGATTATATTGATTTACAAGGACTATTTTTTTTGGTTTTTGAGAGGACATCATCCGCAACGAAGTGCGGACTAACCTAGTCGTATCATACAATTCACAAGGTATGAAATCGTGAAATTATAACAAATGCTGAGCTAAGGAATAAGACATTCAACATGTTCCGTAGCTAAAATCCTTTACAAGAATTCGCCATTTCACGTTTCATCAAATCTCTATGAGACTATGAGAGTATGAGTAACCCTTTTTTTTGTCAAAACATTCTTCACTTAGCCCAATTGAATTAAGCCCCAGTCATTAATACCAAAGATATGGGCTTTTGAAGATGTATCATCTGGGCTTTTGTGAAAACATCTCAAATGAGTAAATTGAAATTTCAAAATTTACAATAAGCTTTTCGGAGTTCGGACGTGTTGTGGTTCATGCATATTAAAACTGTAAATTTTGAACCAGCAGATATATAAACTTAAAACAGTATAAATGTATAATACATCGAGAAATGTAAACCCTCTATTAATTAGATTAAAAACATTGAAGTTTTATGGCAACTAGATTAATTTAAAGGCAAATGACACAAAAAGGTACCCAACTTAATGGTCGTTTCCAATCAAGGTATCGCACTTTTTTTCTTGCATAAAAAGGTACCGAACTTATTTTTTAGCCAATTTGGGTATTTTCGTTAAATATTTAACGATCATCCGTTAAGTTTTACATTTCAAATCCACAGCCGCTACCACCATCCCTACCCACCACCATCGCAAACCACCAGATACCATTAAGTTTTACATCTCATTTTTTTGCCAATTTGAAATGAGTTTGTCATCTGATTCGAATAATAATATACGCGGTTAAAATGAGATTGTTTTCAGTTGTTTGGGTTTAAGCTAAGAAGACATAGTTTTTTTAATGTATCTTGTTTTTTCGGATCTAAGTCACGTCAAAAGGAGAATCAAATTTGAGTAATAATCTAATATAGTAATATGTGAAATCAATGCGGTTAAAATTTAAAAGAAGATTTAGGTGATTTGATGTTTGTAATCCAATTGTTATATATGCGGCTAAAATTCGAATGAAGAACCGATTTTAATAGATTGATGACCGTAATTTCTTATAACAAGACAAAATAATTAAGCAGAAAAATGTATACACTTAAATAATTTTATGCAGAAAAAGTTTGGCAATGATGCAGATACTTATTTTTGGGAGGATTTGTGGCATGGAGATATGGTTTTGAAACAAAGAAATCCTAGGCTTTATGCGCTGGAAGTGAAGAAGACTGTCGATGTGGCTTCTAAACTGTCACAGGAGAACTTGGTCTTTTCGTCGTGCTCCTAGAAGCGGAGTGGAACAAGATTAGTTGACGGATTTGACGACTTACGTGGAAGGTGTTGTTCTTGGTGTCACGCCTGATAGGTGGTATTGGACGCTTGATGGTTCGGGTGAGTTCTCGGTAGCTTCGGCTAGAAAGGTTATTGATGATAACAGGTTTCCGGAAGTGTCTACTCAAATTCGACGGATAAAAGCGGTGCCAATCAAGGTTAACATTCATGCGTGGAATGTGAGAATGGATTGTTTGCCTACCCGTCTTAATATATCCCGGAGAGGTATAGATATTCCGTCTATTCTTTGTCCCGTTTGTGGTAGCGTCACGGAATCGTCAAGTCATTTATTTTTTGATTGCCTTGTTGCGAAAGATAATTTTCGCAAGATTTGTCGTTGGTGGGAGGTGGATTTCATGGAAGTGCATACGTTCGATGAATGGGTTTCTTGGATCGTAAATCTTCGGATTCCTATCAAGCATAAAAGGTTGTTAGAAGGGGTGTGTTTTGGGTTGTGGTGGCTAATTTGGGCTTATCGTAATAAGTGTGTCTTTGGTGTGGTTTCTCCTTCTAAGACGGATATTTTTGATGATGTTGTGTCGTATTCTTTTTATTGGAGTCGGTTTAGATGTAATGTGTCGTTTAGTTGGGTTGATTGGCTAAAAAATCATCATCTTGTAACTTTGTAATTTTTCTAGCTTCTTGCTAGTTTTTAATAAAGTGCTGTTAAAAAAAAACACACATTCTAATCATATGTTTGAAAAGTGAATATAATGTTAATATATATAAACTTATATATGTTCATCGATGAATTTATATTATGAAATTCAATGAGTTTATTTTAGAAAACAAAAGAAAATTAAAGATAGTGGAGTGGTTCGGTACTGTTATTACGGTTGGTGGAAACCAAAACCACACTGTAAGAGGCGGTTTTCTATTTTCTGAAGCTGAACTGTCGGTTTTTGCTTTGGAACAGTTCTTTTGGTTTGGTTTTTGCGGTTATTTTGGTTTGCGGTTCGGTTTCTACTCACCCCTGACTATAAACGCTGCTTTTTTTTAAATCGTTATTTGCTATCTTATCTCCGAAAATAAATATACACTTTGTAAATGTAAAGAGTTAAGAACTTCCACTATTGACACTCTTTAACAATTATATCGAGTGAAATGCGAAGTAGATTATTTATTTTGAAAGCAAAACTCGCTTCATATTTGTTTGTTTAAACAAATGTGACAATAAGGGGGTATTTGGTTCGCTGTAATCTGGCGTAATTGGAGGGAATTGTAATTCAGATTACATTACGTAGACTGTTTGGTTCACAGAACTGATGGAATTGTAATTTATATTACATTACGTAGGCTGTTTGGTTTGCGATGTAATTGTAATTCAGTTATTACAATTACATCAAATGAGTGAATTCAAATTACATAGGAAGTTGGATGGAAAGTTTTGAATTACGTTGTAATTCAAAATTTTATATTTAATTTCAGTATTTATACATTATGATTATTATTATTATTATTATTATTATTATTATTATTATTATAACATCACTTCATTAAAATAACATGGGTTTACAACATTATTATTATTATTATTATTATTATTATTGATGTTGTTATTATTTATTAATATTATTTATTATTATTACTTTATTAATGTTATTATTATTATTATTAATTATTAAATTATTATTATTATTATTTTATTATTGTTATTTTTTAATATTATTTTATTATCATTATTTATTTTTATTATTATTTTTATTATTTATTATTTTGTTATTATTATTGTTATTTTTTCTTATAAATATTATTATTATTACTTAATAATATTTATTATTATTATTATTATTTATTATAATTATTATTTTTTCTTATAAATATTATTATTTTATTTATTTTTATATTATTTTATATATTATTATATTATTTTTTAAAGTTTTATAAAAAATAAATTGAATTACATTACGTTGCGAGTCAATCAAACACATTGACAGATTTTATCAATTACAATTACAACACATTTCAAATCTTTGAATTACAATTACATCAAATTACAATTCCTTCTGAAGATTACAATTCTTTCAAAAACACTATGTGAACCAAACGCCCCCTAAGTATTTTACATTATATCTCTCGCATATATGGTTTTGCAAGATTTCGATATTGTTATTGTTCTTCATTATTTTGACACTAACCTTTTTGATGTGTGAGGTACATGTCTTAGACGACATAATAAAATGGAAGGTATGAAAAGAACTTGGCTCACCCATTTTATACATGGGTGTTAATTTTTTTTGGGATTGAGTGGTCTTATGGAACATGTCTCGTTTAGGCTCTTAACGATAATAGAAAGGTTTTGACAGGCCTCTCAAATAAGATGAATTAAAGATTTGGGCTTCCTCATTAATAGGAAGGTATATTCAAAAGTCTATTTTGATTAAAATACATATATGATTTTTTTAATGTTTATGTGAAAGGTATATGGTGGAATGTGAGCCTGGTAATGCCATTATAAGTCCTCTCATATCAATTCTTTTTTGTGATGATGAAGATGCAATGAAGATTGATAGGATGGGTGCTTATTATGGAAATGTAACCAAGGTGGGATGTATCCTTAAGCCTCTTTTATCATTTGAGTCATGTCACTTGTTAGTTGAAAATGTAGCTCTTTGATGAAATGCTTAATGGAATAGGTGTTTTAAAGTATTCCCGATGAAGCCATGATACAAGAGCCTATGTGGTTCTTGGATTGAACATAATTAAGATGTTTGTATGAAATGAAAATGTAGTCAGGATAGTGGTTTCTCCATGGAGTCTGATGACGTATAATAGGTTTACTAGGCCTCTGGGCCTAAACTATATTTTCATAATGGGCTCCAAGCCCAACGAAAGCAAACTAAAATATGATGGGTCAAGATTAAGCCCAGTCCCGTGCTGGCACGGCCCGAAAGAGTTAAGCCGGACGTGACAGACCTTCTACGGACTAAGAAACATTCGCGGAAGGGAACCTACATCCGCAAAAACACGATTAATGCGGACCCTTTACAGACAGGGGGCCCACTTCGGCCTACTAACAGACATGAGCGAAATATTAAGAAAACCTAGTACTGAGCTCACCTATAAAATGAGGTGTCCTGACACCTCACGTGGTATGATTTTCTGACCACATTTCATACACACATACTCTGACATTCTCTGACAAATATGTTTACTTACTCTTACGTCGGAGTCCAATCGTGGGGTCCGTTCCAACGGTAAGACTAACGGTTTACCTTTCGTTGTGCAGGGAATCATCTCATTACTTGATTTAGTACAAGATCACATCCTTGGGCCTGGTCCAACCACTCCCCAGATCCATCTACTTAACCCATTACGTATTTTGTACTAACAAGTTGGCGTCATCCGTGAGACCAGAATACAACTGCGTTCTACAAAAATACTCACCATGAGCAATCATGAACGAACCACTCCTAGCCAACCCACGTCTGCTGTGCGGAACACGGTTGGGAGAGGAAAGGAGACAGCTACGCAAGATCGAGGTGGGCCCGCGTTCGACGCAGCCCTACAAGAATATTACGACAAAAATTACAATCAGCTGCTGCCAATCATGGCCAAGAAGTTTAACCGGGAGAAAGAAAAAAGTGAAAAGCTAAAGGAACTAAAATCCCGGCTTAACTTTGAAGGATGTTCTGGAACATCACGGTACTCCGAGTAAAAAATGATTGACACTAAGGAACATGAAAAAAGGCACCGATCTAGGCGCTCCCGTAGCCCAAGAACTGGTGTATTCTCAAGAATAAGACTTGAGCGGTCAAGATCACCAAGGCAGAGGTCGAAAGAAAGAGGCGTGTTTAAAAGGCTAGGAAGTAGGGGGAAGAATGTGTCCGCACGCTCAGACAGCTACAGCCGGAACTCCCATTCAAAACACACAGAAGCTCTCTCAGAAAGTGAGGATAGCGAAGGAGGGTGTAACACCCCCAAAATGGGTCGCAGCGGAAATGATGTTCCGGGAGCGTTACTTCATAATACCATTGCACAAGACATGAGAGAACGACCTCTAAATGAGTCATTTGAAAATGATACATTGGATTTAATAAATGTTGTTACAAAAGCTCAACGGCTTAACTTGTTCATCCTTGAAAATGTAAAGATTTTAGATCACGACAAATATTTCCAAAATGTAATGCCTCTAAATCTTTATGCAATGACTCCAAAATGATTGACCACCAATGTATCTCTTTGCTCTTGTACCTCATTGACCTGAGAAAAACATGCTTTAAAACGTCAACATAAAGTTGGTGAATTCATAGGTTTGTTTATGTATAAATCAGGACCGCAAGATTTCCCCGTGATTATGCAACCTGTGCACCCATCACAAAATGTAATTACGTTTCCCTAAGCTCATGACACTGAAGCTCGACATGTATGAATGCAATATAAACATTGCCACATTGCCCGTGATGATGTTCAACCTGAAACATCCCAAATCCGACATGATATACATCCGTTGGTTCACTCCGTGACACCAGTGAGAGCTACTCACCCGGATGGGGATGTCAATCCCAAATATAGATCGATTTATAAACTTTCGCGGCTTACATCCAGTAATTGAAACTTCATCGATAGTGGGCTTAGTGGGTTAATCGCTACTTAGGCAAAACACTTAATCAGTATAAAATGTCCACTTGGCGTCCAAAATGAAATCAAAGTATTATATCTCTTCGTGAGTTGTAACGCCCCGACCCAAAGGGTAGAAGTATTACAAATATGGTGTACATCAAAGGCATACACTATAATAAACACAAGCATAAACGAGCAGAAGTCTTAAATAAATAACCAAAGGAAAATAAGTCAACATGACTTATGGTACATAAGTTCTCAAGGACAAAACACATCCACGAAATAACCGAAATAACGAAGTCTTGAAAAGAAAACAATTCATATATACGAAACTAAGATTCTAGGGTAAGTCCCCACTCAGCTTTCATATTTAAAAGTAACCCCAGCTATAGCTTAGATACATGACGCAAGGAAAGAAAAGTGGGCTGAGCTTACAAAGCCCAGTTGAATAGATATATTAATTGACACAAAAGATAACGGAAAAAAAGGATACGATACGAGGTACAAAGGATATTACAAGACTTGATCAAAGAATAAAATATAATGGTAAGACAAATCAGAAAGTCAATTCAATAGTTTAAGGTAAGATGATAAGAAATCAAATCAGTCTAATTACCAAGCCTAACCAATCCATATATTTTTTTTTTTTTTCCAAAATAGTAACCATGAGTCGCGAGTCCAAAATGTGAAAGACGTGAATGACCAAACATCAGTCACAAATATCCAAATTATCATAATGTCTTAATCCATAGAATACAAAACAAATCTAGGGATGCATCCATACGCCCATTAAACAAATAATAATTCTTCATATGCATCATTTAATATCAATATGGGGGCGGCGTGAGAAAATCACTCCACTTCTCTTATGAGTCATGCCAAAGGGTGCTCAATGACACGGCACATGTTGCATTTCATGGCTAGGAAACAAATAGTGGCCCGGGGTCTCAAAAATGTAGGGGTCAAAAGCAAAAGTTCATATCAAAGTTAATTTCATAGGAATCATAGCAAAGGTTCAATGTAAGGTGTTTCTAATCAAGGTAGCATAGTTGGTTCAATAGAACATAATAAAAGATCATATTAAGAGATCCACAAATAAAATGGCTCAGAGTAAATGTAGCTAATTCACATAAGAAATCAAAGATAGAGAAGGAATATGTCATGAGTAACCCTCAACGATAAGGTCAGAATATATGTTCCTTATTCCGAAAGCAAAGCAATAATCAAAGAAAACACAACTGGAATATCAAAATCACTCCCTCTTGACACGACCTAAGAATTGATTGTATTGAATTACAAACCATTCATTTAAGTTATACTTTCCATTTTTAGTAACTTTCCATTTTTAGTAACTTTCTATTTTTAGTAACTTTCCATTTTTAGTAACTTTCCATTTTTAGTAACTTTCCATTTTTAGTAAGTTTCCAAAATTAGTAATATTCATCATTTGAGATTCTATTAAGTATTTTGAATAGTTTAGGGACTTAACAAAAAAAAAAAACCTGTCACCTTTCATGTTTTAGGGTTAAATTATGAAACTTTCCCATATTTTAGGTTTAATATACAAAATCAACAATTTTCAAGGTTAAAAGTGTAAATATCAAAGTTTCACATTTTATTCAGATTATACCTTCCATTTTCTGTATTTACAAGTCAAACCCTTAATTTACACAATTTACATATTTAGCCCTTTTTGTTTATTAATTATTTAAACAATATCTTTAATTATCCATAATTACAAAACAAGTCCTTATAGATTCAAATATGACAAATTCATACTTTATACATTAAATACTAACCAAACCTTCCACTTTTCAGAATTTACAATTTCAGTCCTTATTTTTAATTAATTATTTCTAATTACTTATTATATGTAATTAAAATTTTAATCCAAAATAATATCAATATGACATTTTATACCCCCCAACTTATTTTATACAGAATATAATAAGTATAATAACATGTTTAAAATAGACCTCATAGTTTCAGAAATTACAAATCACCCCCTTATACTTTAAAATCAAAATCGGCTAACTAATAAATCACTAAAACCCTAATTAAATTTTTCCCCAAACATTTCCCAATTTTTATACAATCATTAGCATTAAAAGAACCTGGAAAAATTATTAAAACCCTAACCCTAATTTTATTTCTTTCCTTTTTCCCTTTATTCGAATTCGGCAAACACAATTAAATCCAAATCAATTATTCGAGCCTCTATAAAAATTATCCAACAATTTTTCTGAGTCATATATGATATAAACAACCTTAGAAAAATATAAAATCAATTTTACAAATATTATAAATGCCGATTACATAACTAGCTAAAAATTAGGGTTTCGAACATGTTTTAATTATTTCGACCAAAATAACATGCATGATAATTTTTCTTAAGCATAGAACGAATTAATATGATGAAAAATGAGATACAAAAATACCCTTGATGATCCTTGGTGATTTTTCGAATTATTGACACACGAATTTGTTTTTCGAACCAAATAAATTCCCACGATCGAACCAAGCCTTAAACAATCTTTCCAATATTTTTCCCACGATCCTTGACCTTCAAAACACCTTAGAAAAATCGTCCTAGCCCTTGGAAAAATTCTTGTGCCGCCTCTTTGTATTTTAGGGTTTTCGGTGTATTTTGTTTTTAGGATTTAAACAAATAAAATGTATAAAGGATTATAACAAAGTCTTTGGCCGAATTTTGGGCTTTCAAAAATGACTAAATCAGATAATAAAACTTGCATAATTATTTTGTAATTATCCTTATTTTATTTTATTTAATTTGTAAAGTATAAATACATAAATATTAATATTTTCGGCTAAAATACATATGCATAAGTATTAATTATTTTTCTTATATAATATAAGGTATTTTAATCTTACATAAATTTCATAATTGTCATATGTTGTATTTTTATAATTTCTAGAATTAAAATGAAATTTATGCATGCTTTTATGAAATTTTCTTGCATTAGGGGTATTTTGGTAATTTTACACTTATTGAGATTTTTAGGTTTTACAGTGAGATATGTAAATGAGTATGTAAATCAATTTTTAAACGAGTTGTAAATGAACATGTAATGAGTTTGAAGCAACCATGTAAATGAATTTGTAAACAAGCATGTTCTCACCCCAAAGATATAAGTAAAACAAGTAAAACATTGGGCTATAAACTCACCTTAGTGAATAAACTGAAGTATATGATTCAAGTGAATGAAAACAGTGTGTGGTTGATCATTGGTTTCAGTTATAACAAAGTGACGGTAAAATGAGTTGTTGATTTAGTAGTTTTGATATGCTAGATTATTTTGAGGATGCTTTTCACATATTACAATTTTGCAAAGATAAGCTAATCTTAAATACTATATGCTAGATTTTGTTTCACTACAACTATAAGCTAATAAGCCTTTTTTAAATGAACATGAGCTATTTTAAGCCAAACACCCGGTAATTTTTAATGTTAAATTAATATACTTTTTGACATCTTTTTCATGTCAGTTGCTCCAACAATGGAATCTTCTGGTGGATAGTCCAGAAAGGTAGAATTTTTCTGGTGCCTTTTATTACTAGGAGTATTGTTACATGAATTAAATCTTTCGTATTTCTATAAAAATAGATTGCCTAGCTCTTAAGTTAACTAGAGATTGTTGCTATAATGCCGTGGAGTATTGGTGTAATGTGTAATGCCTCACGTAGTTTTGTCGTACTACTTTTACTTAATAGTTACAACATATGTATTCCACCTTGAACCTATATGGGCAGGATAAGAAACAAACTACGTTTTTAGTAATTAGTAATTTAAGTGAAAGGATCTTTTAATAAATTAAGCTTTTTTCGGCCGGATCAAGAATACTGCTGTATGAGTTAAATCAAAATGCCTAGTTCATGTTGGCTAAAATACGATGATGTAGTAACGAGATAAGGTATCAAAATGTCCATAAAGTAGTCATGTAATGGCTATTGTTGATTAACATTGTTTTGACACTACTATTACATAATAGTTTAAAATGCATACTCCTTGAATTACAACTAGAGCTATTTGGTCAGGAATAAGAAATATGCTTGCAGTGATTAGTAAATTAAACTTGGGATGTGTACTGTTTAAATCTGACAGCTACTATAGGTGAAAGATGAACATAAACCAAATGGAAAAAAGATCCCGACCCACCAAAAATCGGTGCAACAGCTTGTTCAACACAATGGTTTACTATCCAATCTATTTTGATAATTTTTCAACATAAAGAGGTCTCTAAGCAGTCAGAACAGATCTCGTTCGACTAACCAAGGGGTCACTCCGACGTCAGCAGGAAGAAGAGGGTAGGGTGCTAACGCCAATTACTTGCTGAATTTTTAGTATGATCGCATTACTCGTCCACAAGCAAGAGTTAGTTATCCAAGAAGACTGCCAAAAAGGAAATCGTATAACAAAGATTTGTTTCTACAAGCAAATTATAAGTTCGTGTTGTTGGATTCTGGCAACGTGCTACTGAGTCGATGGATCCAGATAAGATGTTGCAATGGGAGGATATTATACGTTTGAAATATTTCACGCCACACCCGATAACTTGTCTAATATGTTTGGAGGAACTTTTGTATCCACATATGACGTCATGTGGGCATATCTTCTGTTTCCCGTGTTATTATGATACTTTTGGATTTGAGAAGATGAGCATAAACTTGAATGCTGGAAAAAGTGTCCCTTATGTTTCATGATGATATTGTTAGGAAAATATTGTAAACAGACTTAATACTGTTAGTATTAAAGTTAAGTCTGTTAGTTAAAGTTAGTACTGATGGACAATATTAGGACAGTTATAATAGAAGTTAAGTCTGGTAGAGCAAGTTAAGTCTGCTAGCATTAACTTAAGTCCGACATTATTAAGTTAATACTGTTTGACCAACAGTTTGAAGTCTGTTGTAATTATCAGTAAGAGTTATCACTTATAGCGTTACTCTAGGAAGAGATAAGCATTATCTCTTAAACGCGTATAGGGTTCCTTAATTTATAAAAGGAACATATAATAGTATTGTAAAAATATGAGTTGATTGAGAATTTACTGTTAGGATAACTTTCATCACCTCAAAACACAAAAATAAGAAAAAATAATTTTTTGAGAGAGAAAGTAAAAAAACAAAGAAAAATGGTTAACTTTGAATCACAAAAGAAAAATATAAGCAACAAAATACCCTATCCACACTTAGAGAGGCTATAAATAGTTCCAAGAGTGGACTAGTCAGTGGGCTTTGTGTTTGGGCCCGGATCAAAATACAAACGGGCTTGAGCCGACTACTAGGCCCCAACTAGCTTAATTAAAATTCCCGAAAACTACGTTTATCCTAACAAGGCCTCCGGGATTGTTTAATGACCTTCACTTTACTAATATCATGGCTAAACAATCTCCGCCCTAAGGGTGGTCATTCATTGTGGATCCTTCTTGTGACATCGATCTTGGAGCCTCGAATTCATGGTAATAGTCTTTTGAAGATCCTTTTGCATGCTTGTGATCTTGGATCTTGACTTTAAAACTGATATAATCTTTGACGAATATAATGATAATCGAAGTCTTTGGGGCCCTGATTGTCTTGACTACTGAGATATCTTAAAAAATCTTTATCCTTGAATCTTTAATGCCCAGCCTTGCGATCTTTGTGTCTCCACCCTCAAGCTCAGGATCTTGTAAGCTTGCTAACAATCTCCCTCAACATTTTCTTTTAACATGATTACTTGAACCAAAAAATTTCTTAGAATGAAGTGCTTGTTCATCCAAATTTCGGAAGACTTTGATATATTGACTTTCAACATAATTAAATCTTTTGTGGATTTTTGGAGCAATGAGGACTTTAATCTTGAACCTCGTCCATGGAATAGAAGCCTGCAACCGTTAGGAAAACCTCAAGTATAAGTTAGAGATAACATATATGGACTGAAAGAGTCTTTGTCACTTTCGAAATATGTTGCAATAACCACGGTTCCCCGTTAATCAGTATAAATACTGCCTGTGATCAGGTAGAATTCAAAAGAATCTTTTTGACAGGGTTTCGCAGCTGCACTAGCCGTTCTCTGTTTACCGGAGCGTTCACAAAGCAGACAACACAGTAAAAGTGAATCAATAGTTACTATCTTTCGGATTTGAGTCGTCAAGTCATTTTAACGTACAAGTTGATATTCATGTAGAATCGCATCAACCATCGTTTTCTTTCTATTTGACACAAGTTTGATTCATATAGAATCTCGCGAAGTCACCACCCCAAGAGCTTGATTGATGTTGGCTCAAGAATTTTTCCATCGTCACTGTGAATACTACAGAGTATCACTCTGATTTCTGGCTAATATCAACGAAGGATAATGCGTAGGACTTATTGATACCTAAATGTTGTATAATGATGTACTCACAATTTGTATATTGGAAATTGTGTCACTTGTGATATTTTGATGGATCTCGTTGGCTCCCTAGACTCTATAAGTGCACATATGTTATTTGGTAATCGGAAGGCTGAGCGAAAACCGCCACCGTTTTTTCAATATCTACGATCTCGGAATGAGAAAGTCGATAGAAATGTGTTGATCTCCGTGAGAAATGAAACAGAAATCTTTTGAGAGATCTGAGTGTAGCTAAGGGAGGGTTTTTGCATTGCATCCACTAGGGTTCCATTGAGGACTTGTCTTTCAATATCAGAAATCATCTTTGTTGATCACACGATAGATTTAATCATTGACCGACCCGTGTCTGCCTAAGGTTGTAATGGAGGTGCTTGCTTTCCTTTTCACCCTTTGACCCTACAATTCTTTTTCATTCTTCAACCCCTTCAATGTTAAACCAACGCGTCCTCATTATCACCTTGTTGGGATTGTTCCGGTGATAACTCATGCCTTGGATAACATTTTTTCCTAATCTCACTTTACTCCTTTTTTCAATCATACCTAGGACTTCTACTCTATCTAGAGGAAAGTTCCTGGGTAGATCCCTCCGGTTCTGGCTGGATCATGGGAAACAAAATTCCTAACCTAAACCGCCTTATAACCCCATATGAGACACAGTTGGAACGGTCTTTGGTAAATCCATTGTAGGCCATAAAACAATTGAGAAAATCAGTCAACGAGTTCGAGAAGTCATTTATACACATTGAGAAGTTTTTCTTGTATCAACAAAATCCCCCTACACTATGCAGTTCATTTTATGAAAGAGTGTTGCACATTGCAGGTTTAAGGAACGCACTTATAGATTTGAAAGATCGTATCCAATTAGTTAATATACCGTATTGAACACATTTTTAATCACTATCTCCCCCATCAAAAATTTTGCATATGTGTTTAACAATTTTTGACAATATAGTGAATAAAAAACAAGTTAATATCCGGAATTCACATGAGCCTAACAAAGTCTGGGGAGAACAGGAGTGCATGCAGAATGAATCAATAATTATTAAACTCACCCCTCAATTAAATAGAATCGGATTGATAAGCTTGAGTGGGAGTGTTGGTGAGCACGTGCTGCAATTTGTGAAAGAATTTTAAATTTTCCTTTTTTGAGAATATCATGAAAAATTGCGCTCAACAGGAAAATATTTGAGATAAAACAGATGAACCATCATTTTTCCTTAAAAAACATCTCTTGAGCATATCAAACTTTGAATGATATATGACATTGCTCAAGACCGAGAAGAATGAGCTTCCCGTATGTTTAGGATAAATGTACATAAATTACATTTTCCTTTCTTTAAAAGAACGAGTCTAAGCAGACATTTTACTTAGAAGTCGTAGAGAAAAAATGAAAGACATGTTTTGAAAGGCATTTATGAAACTCTCGCTCGAACTTCATATTATTCAACCTGTGTTAATATTAATCAACATTCTAGGTGCGCAAATGTTATCGATTGTAAGATAGACAATGCGAAAGATTCTTTTTGTATTTTTGAAATTTTATGATTTTGTTTTTTGTTTTTTATAGGATTTATATTATTTTAATTTTGTTTTTTCTTGGTTTTTATATTTTTGTGATATTGTATTCTGATAAAATAATACAAAGAATTACTGAGATTTATGCAAAACGTTTCAAGTTCTTTAGGGAGATAAACTTCGCATAATAAACAAGGCGACGAACCAAAAAAAATATCGTATGAATCGGTCTACTGGAAGAGCTTTGTGAAGAGGTCGAGCCAGTTGGTAATCCGTCTTGACCAAAATTACAGTACAAGTCGTACCCTTTTTCCACGTGTTCCTTATATAATGGTAGCGGACAGCGGATGTGTTTGTTCTTGAGTTTGGACCGGGTTGCAGGATATGGCTATGTCTGATTTCGACATCACATTAGATTGGTAATCTTGTGAAGTGGAAGCATATCCGTAAACTGTGTCCGCAGCCAAAGGACCTTGCACAGCAGACGGATAGAGACACAATTCTGCTTCGCGGTAGACCAGCCGCAGTACACAGTCTTGTTTCTTTGAGGACCAGCTAACTAGCTTTTTGCCTAAGAATTGAGCTCCCACCGGAAGTACTCTTGAAGGTGTCTTTACATCCAGCATAGTCAGCATCAGAAATCCGGTTCGTTTCAATACCAGAATCCTTACGAAAACCAAATACCCGTATTAAACGGATCCCGAATATAACAAAAGATCCTTTTAACCTCCTGAGGAACATCTACGATGCTTAGCCTGGTACCGAGCACCTAAACAAGTATCATGTACAATGTCCGATTTCCCTACTTACGTAAGATACATAGGAGCACCATCATGCTACGATATTTAGTAGCATCGACTGAAGACCATTTTGATCAGGTCATGCTTGTCTATGATCTCCATTGGAGTACCAACGATCACAAGATTCCATTCCATATTTTTTAAGGATTTCCTATAACACGTATTTGGAGCGGGTTTATAATAAAGATGCCCACCGAAGGGGAATTGGATAACCTGTAAACCAAGAAAAACGTCATTATCCCCCATCATCGACATATTCAAAGCGCTTTTTCCATGATGTCAGAAAATAGTTTGGAGTAGTTCTAGGGTGGTATGAACCAAGATAATATCATCAACGTAGACCTGTACCACTAAGATGTCGTCGTTGAAGCGTCTTATAAACAACCGTTGGATCAATTGTGCCTTTGAAGAAGTGATTTCTGTAGGAGAAACGATGGACAATTCATCGTACCATGCCCTTGGTGCTTGCTTTAAACAAAACCCATATAGTTGCCTTCTTTTAACTAGAAGACAGTTTGGATGGTCAGCATCGATGAAACCTTCAGTTTGACCACACGTACAGACGTCTTCTTTTAGCGTATCCGATGCAAGAAAAGCCAGTTTTCAACGTCCATTAGAAACAACATGAACGATTTATGTGCAGGCATATACCAAAATATCCTGATACTTCCATTCTAGCAACAGGAGCGAAGGAATATCTCAAAATCTATTCCTATCCTCTTGGCGGAACCCCCTCACAACAGACAGCCTTGGTTTCGGATGATGTGTTCTCTTCTATCATGCAGTTTTGAATAGCCATTTCAACGTGAGTAGGTTTTATGTTATCCTGAAGAGTAACTAAACACCCATAGCATCAAGTGCCTTTGACGAAAAAGGCTCTTCTTGCATTGATTCAATCCATGTCAGGGTCGTCATAGCCTCTTTGACATTCTTGGGTTTCCACAGTGCTACCGTTAATGCTACGATGCCACATGTCCACATCGTATCGCATTGATTCTTTCCAAAACTGGTCGAGGAGGGTCTCCGAACACTGATCCAGAGGGTGATCCTTTAGGTCCATTGAAATTCCTTGCGGGTATGTTTGTAGAAAAACGTAATTGGCATTTGAATGATCCACATATTGTGAGGATGAAGATTCAACATCAACTTGTGATAAGTAGCAAAGGGATATTTACAAACGTAATTGCATCGAACATAGCATTTAGGAACATTGTCATCTAGCAATGTTTACGGGATGATGCCTGAACATGTATGTTGTGTTTCTAGCTCGTCAACATCCTGTTAAGTATTTGAAAAAATCAGTAGCTTGAGAGGATGCAATTAATTGGTGTCCGTTGTTGAGTCAGCTGTTGTTGTATTTACCGTTGGAGGTCTGAAGAACTTGAGGTTCTTAACAGTCCCGGAGTAGTTCTTGGAGCAGATGACGGGTTTAATCCACCAATACAAATCATCATACATAGCTGTCCGAACAGTACATCAGATCACCTTCAGTTAGATTTTAGTTTTTTGTTGACGAAGCATAATAAGATCGAGTCCGAACTGATTTGTCCAGAAGTCATTCTTTG
Source organism: Tanacetum coccineum (assembly GCA_026074375.1). Taxonomy (NCBI): domain Eukaryota; kingdom Viridiplantae; phylum Streptophyta; class Magnoliopsida; order Asterales; family Asteraceae; genus Tanacetum; species Tanacetum coccineum. Next base: position 20,257 of record BQNB010002364.1, read on the forward strand.
AAGCCCGGGTTTTGAACTGCTTTTGTTCAAAAGCCATCGCTGAAAGCTCATCAAATGTCAACATTCATTGTCTCCATGATTTTCTTTGTCCTTCGGAAGGTTGAAAACCCTGTAAGCACAGAATCACAGAAAAATAACCAATTGAAAAAAGAGCCAATATCACCTTTTTGGCACCAAGCTTTCCCAATATCTTCACGATCATTCTTTTGGGATAACAGAGAGCCCCGAATACATGTAGCAAGGAGATATCCGGTTTATCTTTTCTGCCGTAATAGCTCGATGGTGTTTTTGTTAAAACGACCGAGAATGAAGAGCTGTTTTGAGTGTAGCAACGGCAGTAGCAATTGCTTTTAGCCCTAATAAAGAATAACGGTGCATGAGAGAAAATCAACATTGTTCTAGCTGTCTCCACTAACGTCCCGATTTCTTCGTTCCACTACTCCATTTTGTTGAGGTGTTCGGATAGAATATGCTTGGTGAGAGACGCCAACACAATCAAAGTATTCTGTAAGGGTTTGATTTTTGAATTTCTGTGCAGTATCGTTCTTATGATGATGAACAGGAGACTAAGAAGGATAGTAAATCCTTTAAGGAAGGATTTTAATCACTTCTGGTGCTTTCATCATTTGATCTGAAAAATGTACCCAAGTGTAACGAGAGTAATCGACCACAATCACCAAAAACCATATCGCTTTTCCATATTATGCTAGCAATTCACATTGTACCGCACAAATCCATATGAAGAAGTGTAACCTTCTGCTTAGAATTTGGGACTGGTTTGGGTGGGTGAGACGCCCTTTTGCTTATCCTTGCTCACAGGAGGGACAAAGATGCTCTTTATGATATTTGAATTTTGGAAGACCGGTGACAAGATCGTTTTTAGCAAGGTCATTGATGGTGTCAAAAAATGAGGTGGATAAACGTTGATGCATAACCATGACTTGGTAGAAAGTTGCTCGAGCCTGAGGCAAATTATGGGGATGCAAGCCAATTGCAAGCAGATTGATGGTGTAAAGGTTTGTTGAACGGTTTCCTATTAAAACAAATCAAACACCGACTAGATTTCTGACAAACAAGAGTTCCTACTGAAAGCAAACTCTAAAAATTGTGGGCGGTCTGAATCACAGAACTGCCCAACGCGAACAAGATTGTGCCCAACATCACCTCAACGAAATAAACCTGGATGAATCAAAATATTTCCCCATTGAAAGATCACCGAAACCCAAATTGCAGCAACATGATCAATTTCCAAAGCGAACGGGATTTCCCAAAAACTTCCTAACGAATTGATTGGAGAAGCTTAAGATTCCCGGACATATTGCTTTGAGCAACCCGAGTCGTCGCACCATAAACAAATTTGGAAAACCTGCCAAGAGAAGTCGTAGAATTTGGAAACCAGTTTGATTTTAGGTTTCTGAAGGGTTAGAGAAAAAAAAAAGTACAAGCATAACAACATAGAGCAGTCAAGGTAAACCTCTCAGATTCACTGGATGCGATAAGTTCCTTTAATTCAACAAAAATAATCTTCCAGTTGGTGACAAACACTAAGGCAAAAGCTATGGTTTCCTAGGCTTTAAAGGTGAAGCAAGTCTTTCGTTGGAACCCTACTGTTCTTAGGCTTTTTGACCTTTGGCTTTGTTTCTTTTGATTTTCAGTGTTTGAAACATTTGCCTTTTGTTTCTTGCCACGAGAATTCATGTCATTCACATAATTAAGCACACAAACATCATGATTAGCAGTGATTAAACATTGCTTACACATAGCACAAATAACTTCAGATTGAATCGATATCCGAGAAATCCAGCTTAACGTGTTTACATTCAGATGATATATGTATCTTATTCTTAGAACGCAGTAAATTCCTATGTGTTCTTCCTACATCAACTTCTTTATTCTTGTTGCAAACTACTCTTAGACGCAGAGGGGACCCTCACATCTTTGTAGTGCTCCTAGCTGTGGCCTTCTGTCTTTAGCAGTGTTGTCTACTCCTGTAGAAGATAAACCATTTGAGTCAGAATTCACATCTTTCTTAGTGTTGACATGAGGGGGGGGGGGTTGTTGAAACGGTGGATTGAGTTGTCCTAACGCTGGCTCTAACTTTGTTAGGAGACATACTTTTCTTCCCTAGAAGGCTTGAAAGGATTAATCCTAAACATTCCTGGGGCAATCACATTTTTGGATTCTTGTGATGTGGGTACCGAGTTTGAAGTGACTGGTTTTGACAAATCGTTCGTCTTATCAACCTTTTGAGGAACCCGATTATATTGATGTATTTTGTATGTTCAATTGAAAATGCATTTGGTTGTCTCACAACCCAAGGTTTTTTCTACGGGATGCAAAGACGGATTCCTCTCTGGTATGATTGATTTGCAAACTTTGTTATTCTCCTCGTATCCATAGGTGGTGTCCACTTGTTCATATAACTTTATCAAATAACTGGGCTCTTAGCTTAGGCATTTTCATAGCTCGAATCTTGTAAATTTGTTTTTGCAAAGAGTCAGATTAATTGATTATGTTTGAGCACTAAGTGTCACTAGAAATAGAGTCCAACAGGTTTTTGAATGAGGTCTTAAGATGAGCCATTTCCTTTTCATAATTCCGAACCGAAACTCTAATTCGACATTCACATTTTCAAGTTTCTGAGAACAAAGGATCAAGGGTATATGATTACACAAGGTAGTAACCGTAGCTTTTACCCTTGAGATCTCCCAACGGAGCTATGCAACCGTTCGATTTTGTGTTGCATGTCATGTAAGCTTTATCAATTACGAAATTTTTGTCATATTTGCATTCTTCAACACTTTTTGTTACCAATCGAATCCAAAGATAGCATATCTATGATCTCCAATTTAATGATAACAATTTTCAAGCTTCTTTCGTACGGTCAAGTCAGTTTGAGATTTGAAGAATTACATCCGATGGATTTGACACAATAAGACATAATTTCCTTGACTGACAACTGCTGCTCAAGAGACGCTCAATTTCCAATTCCAATGTCCCTTGTGCTTCGCAAGAGATTCATCAAGCTTCTTTTGCAAGAGATTTAGAGTCTCGAACAAATATTGGCTGCTTCTTTCAAAAATTGTATTCAAAAATTTTGAAGTCTAAGTCGACTTGGTTGAGATAGTAGAAAAATCTCTTCTTTTAAAAATTTTGTGAATCTCTTGATGAGCACTGGACGACCAATTTGTGTGTATCTAATTCATTCTATGTTTGACAACGACGTTGAAGGAGTCACAATGGTGCTTTTTACCATCATTTTAGAAATTTTTCGTGCCAACACTGAGAGTAATGTCATCCAAAAATTCTTCAGTTTGGTTTTTGAACATCGATTTGAAACAGTTGCGTTTTGGAAGTATATACAACATACACCCTTCTTTTGATCTTGGCCGTATTGAGAAACAAAACTCCCCGAAAGACGATTAATCTTTGTGTAGTTGCCGGTTTATTTCTTTGTTCAAATTGTATTCATTTTTTGCCCGACTGTCTTGAGCAAGTTGCAGTGTCTCCTCCGAATCATGCACAACAGGAGGATCATGCTTTTCAAGTAACACTTTGCCATTATACAAACTCTGTTGTTTTCGCTGAGCTTGCTTGAGATAAAAAGGATTTTGATAACCCAAAGCCATTTTCTGTTCGGTGTGGTAAAACGAGTCTGGCTTAGGTGAAAGCATGTGCATCGTTTGAATCGATTGACCCGTTTTAACCAAAATATTATCTAATTCCTTTATCTTATTCTCAAGTTGAATTTGTTTATCAAGAAGCTCGTCTTCGCGTATTTTGAAATCAGACTTCAACTTTTTCTTTTCTTCAAGAAGAGAAGAAACAGTTGATTTTTCCTTTGAAAGCTGTTTACTTAAATTTGAAATTTCCTCATTCAAAGTCGTTATTTGTTTACCGGAACTTAAGTGAAGAGCATTTATCTTTTTAGTAAGACATTGTTCTTGATAAACCGACTTTTGATAACATCTTTCAAGTTTGTCATATTTTTCTTGACTAATTTCAAAACACTTTTCTTGATTTTTATATCTAGCAAGCTCAGTGGTTAATTCAGCATTTGTTTCTTTCATATCGCGATTGACCGAGTTGACTATCTCAGCTTTAGTAGCCAAATTATTATATAATGAATTACAAAGTAAGCACGTGTTTTTTCTCAATAGTTACAGGATGTTTGATCTACCTGTTCCCCCCTCCTGTTCCACACAGAGAAATCAGAAATAACAATACTCATCATTCTGTTGTTCTTGGTGTGGGTTCAGGAAATGGGTTCGAGTAGCTCAGTATACTGCTCCCTCTTGAGTAAACATATTAAAATATCTCATATCCTAGCGTTGTCATAGTTGTGTACCTCAGCTGATCCGTCTGAATCATAGACGGGAGCGTTGTCAGTCTGAGTACCCGATGTCGATGCTTGCTGCAAATTAGCCATCAAAATGCAGTTTGCATTGACTTCCTCAATTTCATCAAGATCTGCTGCAGCAGCCATCAAATCAAACTCTTCCGCTTGGAGTTGGATCCCTGCTTCTTCCTTTTGAGCAATCAACAACTGAGTCTGAAGATAAGCAGCATCCCTTCATTCCTTTGTCTGACTGTTGCATTCTTAGCAAGATGACCCAATCCTCTGCAGTTGTAACACCTTATCTGATTACCATTATTCCCAGTCGCATTACCCTCAGCCCGTGCTGCTACAACATTACCATTCCCATTTGGATTCTGATTAGTAATTCCTGGAACAACAATTAGCCCATTCTGATTACCAACATTCTGAACACCCTGATTCTGAACTGCATCTTGAACAACCTGATTCCCGACATTCTGTACTGCATTATACCCGTTTTGATACCCAACATTCTGCCCAGCATACTGTCTAAACTGATTCCCACCATTACCTCCAACCATCTGCATCTGTCTGTCTTGACCCATATTCATACCCGGTTGAGCAATCTGCCGATTACGAGGGTTTGATGAAATTCACCTGGTTGATTGTTGGTTTGTGTTTGAGTTATTTAGTTTTGAATGCCTTAGCCATTAGATCGAGTGCCAAGTTCATACTGCGGTTTGAATGAGTGTGTTGTGGGTTTGTAGTTGTTGTTGAGGTTGTGGTTGTTGCATGTAGGTACTTGATGATGGTTGATCTTGGTGAAACACTGGATAATTGAAAGGATTGTTGGAATTTGCCATGAGTGCCAATGGATCATGTGTTTTTGCAAGTCGTTCAGCTCTTAGATCATCTACCTCCTTTTGATTGTATTTCAAGAAATCATACAACTGAGTGTAATCTGTCCGTATGCAAGTCTTCAATTTATGCAACACTAGTAACATGCCCGACTCCATTCTGGTTGTAAGTTGTTTAGGAACTTGAGATTACTGGCAATCTTTTCTGGAAAATGTTTGTTTCTCTTGAAATCATTCATCAAATATTTGAGAACGGTGATAGTAGTACTCACACTATTCCCCATCAGTGTAAGTAAACCTTTCCCATTCATTTAAACAACTTAGCCTTCTTTTCTTGAATCCATAGGAATCATGATGGTAGGAATCTTGAATTGGTTTGGGATTTTTCTCCATTAGGGTTGCGTGTGAAGAATTTTAATTAGGGCTGCGTTCTACATTATTACTAATTTTCACTCTTGATTCGCGTTCTTAAAAATGCCATATGTCAAAATCACCTAGTTAACAAGATTTGTAGAGATAAGTTTTTAAAAAAACACGTCAACTTTTGTTTGTATTTGGTTTTCATATATACCACTTCTATCAATCGGAGGTTATTTACAAAAACTTGTTCCTTGATTTCCCATGACAAAGCTAAAAAGTTCATCGACATTATACGCGCGTATTTTTCAGATTTATATGTTTCTATATAACACTGTTTCTATAACTCCGAGACCTCAAATACTACGCGACCCTCAGCTCGAATAGTACACCGACCGTAACACTAATAACAAACATCACAACGACCCACGAAAGTATCTTGCTATTTTCATTAACAATATTTTCGTCCACAAATACTACACCTACCCTAAAACTTACAACAAACAATACCCTTAACACTAGCTAATATTCATTTAAGCCTTTATCTGGTTAACACAAGCATGTTACCTAACGTAAGAAATGAGCTGCCATTACTCCATGGCATTGAGCAATAGCTATTTTTTTTATACTTTAAACAAAATATTCTATTTTTTCCGATTAAGTCCATAAGGCTGGATGGAGTAGAGCAAGACTCACCACAAGAAGTACAAGTCACCATGGTGACTTCTATGCCCTCCCTTTTAAGTCACGCGTGACTTGGTGGTTTTAAGGTGAACCCACTCACCTTAGTGAGTGGTAAACAAGTGGACCTTTTTTTTTAATATATTTTATTTGGTTTATGAGTGTGTGTTGGTATTCAGTGGGGTATATTTTATATAAAATGAGTATTTTATTAAATGTGAGTTTGGCATGAAAGGTGAGTATTATTACGGTTGAAATGTGAGTGGTAAAATTGGAGAGAGAAAACTGACGTCCATGTGAGTTGGAGCAAAATAACATATACTGTATTTTGGTAATGAAGTTGAAAGCTTCATTTTACACTATGTAAATGTAACATCAAAATTGTTATTTCGTTAAAAGGATCATAAGAAAACTTATATGATTATTTTGTATCACATAATTTAAAAAAAATATTAGATTTTTACTTCGTACTACATATATATATATGAGCATAAAATACTTTTAGTAAAATAAATTCTTTCTTCTTAACAAAATATTTTATCACAACAATTATATATTATTAACTTTATTAAACATTAGTACCGGGTCAAAAAAGCATTAAATGCAAACTGACCCGACCCGGCTGTTTAATGGGTTCCGGCAGGTTTTTCGACGACCCACCCAAACATAGTCTAACCCATCTCTTTATAAAGTTATTAATGCCAGTTTTTAGATATAAACATGTGTTCCACTAAACCTCTCTCACTCACACCTCTCCTATGAGTGACTCATCTTCTCCACAAAAACCTTTCACACACAAAATAAATCTCAGATTCATCCTTGTTGGGAATTATACTTTGAGTTGATTATGACAAAACATATTAAAGGTGGAGGACCTACAAGACAAAGTTGGAATAACATTAATGCTGATTGAAGATTAGTCAAATAGTATTTAATGCTCAGCTAAAAGATAAAGATCAACATTATTACTAAAAGATAAAGATCAACAATATTTAATGCTCAGCTAAAAGATAAAGATCAACATTAATGCTGATTGAAGATTAGTCAAATAGTATTTAATGCTGATTTATAGTTTCCTAATTTTATCTTATCTTGTCTTAATTCTGTAAACCTCTAACGCCCTCTAGTATATAAAGAGGGGTTATGCTCCTAGGTTTATCATTCATTCATTCACAATGTAAACCTAAAGGTGTGTGTGTGTGTACTTTAGCGTCAAAGCTCTTTGTAGAGAACGCCTAGGATTATAGTTAGCTTATTAGTAGCTTAGTAGTATAGTAAGCCTTTGTATCCTGATCAAATACAATGAAAGGCTTAACGTTTATTAGTAACACCTTGTTCTTAACTATGATTATTTTATTTGTTATTCCGCTGGATCATGGTTATGATATCCTAGATGAGCTAGATCGATTCTCAACAAGTGGTATCAGAGCCACCAAAGGGACTTTACACAAGATTGAACAAAGATCAAAACCTTTTTATTCCACCAAATCAAGTAGTCATGTCTGCAAACGATAATTTCTCTCTTCATGATGATGAGGAACTTTCTCTTCATGATGATGCATCTTTGAATGAATCTGAACCAACATCCAACAAAGGAGATGCTCCTGCAAAACCACCACAAATAATCACCACCAATACACTTTCAAACATCAAACTGCCTGTCCTTCAAAAAGATGATTATGATACGTGGGCAATGGAGATGGAACATTATCTTGAGTATATAGATAATGAGGTCTGGAAAGTGATTCAGAATGGGAACTCAAAGAAGCGAGTCACCAAAGGTAAAGATGGTGTATACAGGGTTCTTCCTCCAACCACACAGGAAGAACAGGTTGCTGATGAGAAAGAAAGGAAAGCAAGAACACTATTGTTAATGGCTGTTCCAAAAGATCATCTCAGACGTTTTCATGGCATGGATGATGCCAAAGAGATTTGGGCAGCCATCAAGACAAGGTTTGGTGGCAATGCGAACTCAAAGAAAATGCAAAAAGCTGTTTTGAAACAACAGTTTGAGGCATTTACAATCACGTCTAAGGAGAGCTTGGAGAAAGGATATGATAGGTTTCAAAAACTCCTATCACAGTTGGATGCTCTTGGTGCTGGTGTGTCAGATGAAGATGCAAATCACAAGTTTTTGAGATCCCTTCCTCCTGCAATGTGACAGTTTTAGCCATGACAAAGAGAAACGAATAAGAATATTGACACACTGTCAATCGATGATTTATACAATAATATGAGTGTCCATTGATCAAGAATCCAAAAACATCAACTTCTTCCCAGGCAACTGAGAAATGTGTGGCTTTTCTATCACAGCCAAAGCCTCTCAAGCAAGCATAAGGCCAAGCCACAGCTCAGGAAGTTTATAGTTCTTTATACCACTTCCTCTTCAAAGCAAACAACTGCTACTCGCCTGTCTTGCTGATGAAGTTATCCCATTCATTTCTAGCCACAAATGCTGATGATGTGGTATTTTGAATACATAAGACCTAGATCCAATTGATGGATCTGGATTTAGAAGAAATGGATATTAATGGCAGATTGCTAACTGCAATAAAGATTAAGAAGTTCTACAAGAGGAAATGGTAAGAGGCCAAGAGGGTGGATGGAAAAAATGCATGTGGCATTTGATAAGAAAAAGTTAGTGTATTCAAATTGCCACAATACTGGGCAATTTTGCCAGGGAGTGTAAGTTTAAAAGATCGAAAAGAAGCTAGCAGACATGAAGCAAATAGAGGTCAAGAATTTCAAGCCAGTCAGAACTGAAAGGAAGCCTTGATGACCATGATGAATGTCAAATCAATTGGTAGAGCAGTACAACCGAGAGAGAACTCAACCATTGCTCTAATAGGCTTTCACATGTGAATAATAGGTATCAATTTCTCTAAATTGTGTTTTAGATTCATTTAATGCTCATAACAAGCTATGTTATAAGATAAGTATGATGAATTGCAATCTGAATTTGGTGACCAAGAAGCTGCCTTAACTGCCCATAAGATAGGTCTTAAGAAAGTAGAAGCTCAGCTTAGAGCCTCCCACAAACAGCAAATTTCCTTAAATGAAAAATTACATTTTCAAGCTAATCAAATTTTTGAAAAAGATGAAAAGTTGAAAAAGTATAGAAGAATAGGAATGAAAGCTGTCAAAGATAAAGATGCTTTACAAAAAATTGTTGATTCTTGGTTTGCATCCTCTAAAAATCTTTGGAAGCTTATTGATTGTGGGATGAGCTCAACTGTTAAGCTAGGGTTAGGATATAGCATAAAATCTAATGCTGAGGTCCTAAGTTATGAGGAAGAGATGGATAGAGGTATTTTTGCCAGTATTAGGGAAACTGATCCAGGATATCATGACATCCCACTGTACAGCAGATTTAAACAAGTAGAGTATAAAGGTGTCCCCCATCCTCTTAGTGGTGACTATACCCCTAGGGAACAGGAGGACATAGATGATTCTCTGTATGAGTATGGCAAATATGGACCTCAACCTCAAACTCCTAGTCCTACAGTGTCTAATACTAGTTCCATTGTTTTCTCAATCTGTCCATCTAATGACAGAAATGAGGAACTTGGAGCTGTGTCTGATGCTAGTTCCACTCATTACTCAACCTGTCAATCCAATGACAGTGATGGGGAGCTAGGAACTGTAACTGACCATTCAGTCAATGATGACCCCATTTCCACTCAAAAGACTCAATCAGAAGTGCCTACACCCACACAGACAGTTGACCCTAGTTGTGCACAGCATGTAAAACCTCCTAGGCAACCAATTAGGACACCAGTGACTTCCTCACCTATTCCTTTAAATAATAGACAGAATTGGAATCAAAGAATGCAAAGGGACTTAGGTGCAGGATTTTCTTTTGAAAGGAAACCATGTTTTGTGTGTGGAAGTCTTAGTCACTTGATTAAGAATTGTGACTATTATGAGAAAAAGATGGCAAGAGAAGCTGCTCTTAAGAGAAAAAGGGTGGTTCATACTAATGATAGGCAAGCTACACCAGCCTGGAATAACACTAACAGAGTAAATAAAGCAAATCAGTTCACTCCAAGACCTGTAAATGTTAGACCCAACCTTAGTACTGCTAGCAATACTATTAAAACTGGTAGGGTAAATGTTAATGCTGGTCATGGAAATGTTAATTCTGGTAGTGTGCATGTTAATGCTGGTACTCAAGTTAAGTCTGGTATTTCTAGATTTAATACTGGCAAGCAACATGTTAATTCTGGTAGTGTGTATGTTAATTCTGGCACCAAATTTAAGTCTGGTGCTTCTAGGGTTAATACTGGCAAGAGATATATTAATTCTGGTTGTGTGTATATTAATACTGCTAGAGTGAACACCCACCCCACGCCACCAACCAACGCCCCCCCCACCCCCCCCCCCGCCCCCACACCCCCCCACCCCACCCCCCCCCACCCACCCGCCCCCCCCACCACCCCCACCCACCCACACCCCACCCCCCCCCCCCCCCCCCACCCCCCACCCCAACCACCCACCCCAACACCACAACCCCCCCGCACCCCCCCCCCCCCCCCACCAACCCCCACCCACCACCGCCCCCCCCCCCCCCCACCTCACCCCACACCACCCCACCACCCCCCCCCCCCCGCCCCCCCACCCCCCCCCCCACCCCACCCCCCCCCCCCCCACATTCTTACACAAACCCCACCCCACCCCCTACACCATTCCCCATCACAACTCACACACCACCTCCCACCACCCCACACCACCCCCCCCCCACCACTACCACCCACAATCTTTATCCACCAACAATTTCCATACCCCCAACCACATCCTCAACACACCACAAACACCACAAACAACACCACCTTACCAACACAACCCCCCCCCCCCACCCCACAAAACCACCCCCCCCCTCCAATTTACCCACACACACCAACCCCCCACCCTACCCCCCCCACCCCCTCCCCAAATAGCATCTGCCCAATACACCCAACCCACCCCGGTATCCAGATAATACCGCCCAGAAGCCCCGCGCAGAACCCACACACCCTTCACCCCCTACTACCCAACCCCCTTTTAAATATATTTAGAGAATTACTCCCCAATTAGGCGCACTTTATCCCAATTTTTCTTACCTATTGTAACTATACACTTGATTACCCTTACCGTAAACCCCCAACTCATTATTTAAAAAATAATTACCCCACCCTTCTAAAAAACTTACATATTAATGCCCATAGAAAAGCACAACTGACCTACCCCAAGACCCCACGACGATTCTGTTGAGCCCCTTACATTCGGGATGACACGACCCCGCAATGGTCATGAATCGACTTCGAACTCAAAGCTAATGGCAACGCAAGACTCATGCGGTACACGCACCTCCAGAGGTTAAATTTTTGGCCCTAACAACCCCAGCTTACATAAAACCACCCCAAGACAACATAACCACACTAACCATAAACCCAACAACACTTAAATAAATTACCCTAAAACCCCACCCCCAAACCACAACCCCGCCTCCAAAACTTAAAAGATTAACAAACGCCAACCACACTACGCCAACAAAAAAAGAACACAAAAATAAACCACAAATATAACGCAAAACCAAGAATCCAACACAAAAACACGATACCACAGACAACACCAACCCCATACCCCCACCCGACCCACCCCCCTACAAACCCATACCCCCCGTCCCTTAAAAAAAAAAAAAAAAAATCCCCAGACACACCGCAACGGAAAACAACTCACCGAACAAAAGAACCAACAAGAACATACACCCTAGATACAACCTATCCCCAAAAAGCAACATACACACCCCCCTACACCCTACCACAAAACAAAAATACCCCACTCCCAACCAACCCCGCCCCCCCCAACCTCACCCCACTCCCTCCGTCTACCCCCCCTGCCCCCCACCCACCACTCCCAACACCCCCCCCCCCCCCCCCCTCCCCCTCCCCCCACCCCAGCCTAAACCCGCCCCCCGCCCCCCCACACCCCCACCCACCAAACCCCCCCCCGACCCCAACCCCCCCCCAACTCACCCCCCCCCCCCCCCCCCCCCCTAGCCGCGCGCCTCCACTCAGCCCCCCCCCCACCCCCCCACCACCACTACTACAAACCCCCCATCCCACCCCCCCACACCCTCCCCCCCCACCCCCCACCCCCCCACCCACCCCCCCCCACCATCCCCCACCTCCCCTAACCCCACTACCACCACAACCCCCCCCCCCGACCCCCACCCTCCCAACCCCCCCACACCCACCCACCCCCCACGAATCACCCCCCTAAATTTTACCTCAGCCCCACCTAAACAACTCAACTCACCAATTTCAACCCCCATATCACATTCCATCCCAAATCCACCCACAAACCCCCACACAACCCGCCAACCCCCTCCACCCCCCACCAAAACTCCCCCCCCCACCCCCCCCACCCACCCCCCAGCACACACCCAACACACCCCCCCACAAAACCAACCCCCCCCCCCACAACCAAACAACAAAATATTCTTTGTTGAGTCTGATCGAACTCCCTTTTAATAAACAACTCCCAAAACAACCAAAACAACCAACAACAAACAGCCACAAACAAACAACCCCCCCCCCTACCACTCTCCAAAACCCACCTCCTCTTTCTAGCTTACAACAAACAAAAACACAAACCCCATACCACCAAAACCCGAAGCCCCAACAACAACAACCCACCCCCACCAAATTCTTAACCTCTAACCGCCCTGCAAGGCCTGCTAAAAGTTATATCATAAAAACCCTTGTCTCTTGAACGTCTCCCGATGTAACATATTTCTATCTCTCTCTTATCAACCTCGCGCGCGACAAAACGAAAAATCACTAACAAAAATTCATTTCATACCCCAACCCGGCTTATACCCCGCCGATTTACCCCGCCAACAACCCCCACCCACACAAAAAACCCAACAAATCTAACAACCAGGCTTATTAACTAAACCATATAAAATCTTTTTTATTTTTAACATTATAAAACCCTATTAGATATTACACAGAATTTTATGTGGGTGTTGTTTACACCTGCGCTCCCCCCAACATAAACACATAAACTCCAATAAACATCCACAACAAAACCATAGATACCTATTAATTCAACTAATCTAACCACACAGATATTAATTTCCCCACTCAATCGAATCCTACACTAACATACTATCTAGAAACATACCCATTATTCATTTAAATATTCCATATCCAACACATCTTCACAAACAAAACACAAATTAAACAAAACCTAAACACACACCACCACAAAACCTACCCCAACCACAAACACAAACCTCCCACACCCCACACCCCACAACAAACAACATAAAAAACCCACCCCCGCAACACCGCTCGCCCCACTTCCACCCCTACGCAAAAAAAAAACAACTCATAACACCCAAATACCACACACACACAAAACACTGCAAACAAACCCCCACTCCAAATACCACAAAACACACACCCCCACCCACACACACCCCCCCACAATAACCCCGCACTACAAACAAAAAACCCCCCCCCCCCCCTCCCCCCCCCCCCCCCCCCCACCCCCACCCACAACGAGACAACCCCCGTCCCCCCCCCCCCCCCGCCCAACAAACCCAACCCACCCTCCCCAACCGCCCCCCCCTCCCACACAAAAAAACCAAACCCCCCCCCTCCCACCACACCCCCCCCAACAAACAACCCCCAAAACCTCACACCCCCCCACACCTCCCCTAACCACACCAAAGAACACAAACCCCCACTACACCCCCCCTCCCCCCACCCCACCAATATAAACCCCACCCCCACCAACGCTCACCCCCTCCAAAAACCACCAAAAACCCACCCAAAACACCACCCAACTTCAAATAACCCAAACCGACATCAAAACAAACCACCCGACAAACATCCCACACCACCCCATACAAAAATCAAAACCACTCACAAAAACACACCCACAACAACACCTAAAATAACTGACCACCACGCCTGCCCCCCAACAAAAAAAAAAAACCAAAAAACCCCCCCTAACCAAAAAACAAACCCAAACAACAAAAAAAAACACCCCCCCCCTACACAACTCAAACAACCCCACACACCTACAAAAAAAACAACACAAAACAAAACACCACTCCCCCTCGCAGCCCCCCCCCCTAAACCAACAACACAACCAAAAAAACAAAACCACAAACAACAAAACCAACACCCCCCACCACTACCCCACCCAAACACCCCCCCACACCCATACCAAAAACCCCACCCCCCCCCCCACCCCCCCCAAAAAACCACGCCACACCTCCCCCCACCCCCCCCAACCCCCCAAACATCCCCCCAAAACCCACCCTAAAACTAAAAAACACAACACAAGCCCCACCCACGCAACACCCCAACCCCGACAAGACAAACATCACCATACAGACAAAACAAAAACCACAAACACCATCCTCCCCCCCACCACCCCTAACAACAACCACCACCCCCCCCCCCCTCCCCCTCCCTCCACTCACACCCCACCCCGACCCCCTATATCCCCCCCCCCTGCCGACGAACCCACCCCCAACCCACACCACACTGCCCAAAATCGCCACCAAAAACAAAAAACCTCCACCCCCCACACACCACAAAAAATACGCCACAACACCCCCCCAACCCCCATCAACCAACCCCTCCTCCCCCACCCCACAACCCTTCCACTAACCCAACCAGCCACCTCAACCCAAACTCATCCTCATTCGCGTAAAACCAGCGGCTAATCATTAGGTGAGAGGGAAGTAAATTGTTGTTAAATAAAAATCAAGAAACAAATAGATTAAGACTTAAGATACAAGTTGCTAGACACTTATTTTCCCGACCGTTATTATGACAAAGACACAACTATTTACAACGTCTTGATCATAGATCAAAAACAACAACCTAAGTTGGCGTTCCCATAACGGTCAACTTCCCAATCATCCCAAAACTTTACATACTCTACAAGGTAAGTGGCGATATCTTCCACTTTGTACAATACTCTACATCGTTGATTTTTGTCGACGTATCAACGAATAATCGATCCTTCGTATAATTCCTTTGGTAATGCTCTTTCGTGAAACGATTATCTTCAAACTTTTTTTAACTAAACTTTAAATCTCGGTGTAGTTTCACCACTTCACGATCATAATAATTCCAGATAATTCCTTCGGTAATTTCTTCGTTCTTCGGATTCACCATTAATTGTGAATGTAGTAAAATCACATGAGCTTTGACTACTAATATACATTCCTATTTGCAATGTGCAAATTTCCAACCGCACCAAAGATAGAAAATGACACAAGACTCGGGAAATACAGACTTTACACTTTAAGCAACTAGCAACTGTAAATTAAACTTAATCTAACAGGGTAGGTTAAGGTGTAAGGGTGTAACGAAACAAATAATTAGTGTAAATTCCTAAAGGATTGGCTCTACGGGTTGTTCTAGTGGATCATCACTCTAAAGATGAGAGTGGAAGGGTTTAAACTGGAGGTTAACTAACCGGTGTAGTTAGTTAATAAACAACATGTATAGGCAATTTGGGTGTAATCCTAAGATTTACCAATTTAAACAAGTTACTCCAATTAAATCCATAATACTCATTATTGTGGTCTCGAATAGATATACCAAGCCAAGTTCTAAAGTCTACAACATCACTGACACACTTATATATTGTGGATTTTGGGTAAACCTTTGGAAACAAGGTTAAATCCTCACAATATCTATCAAGGTTTATTGTGTGCGGGTTATGTAACATGTAATTTCATAAAAGTATGCTTGAAAATTTTTAAATTTGAGTATAATTTAAGCCTTTTATTGTGAAAAATAGGACAAGTGATCATTCAAATTCCATCCCCCCACTTAAATTATACAACGTCCTCGTTGTATATATAAAACATTAAATACAGGAATTTAAAAAGAATTAGAATGAGAAACTCCCATGATATTTGCTCGGCAGATTCTCCAATTTTGCGTTTATGAGCAAGATTTTATGTTGAACGGCCGCCTTAAAGTTTCAAGACTCCAACACTTCAAGATTTCCAAATTTGTAAATTCTCCACCAATACTCGTTGATATTTCCTTCATGAGGTCCTGTGTAAAATATAGGAAAACATATGCATTCCTATCTTGGTATCTACGGTTAATTTAAACTAAACTAAAACAAACTAAATACGGGTCAGACTGTGGATACGGTGTATCAACTAGATGAATACGGCGTATTCTCATAACTGACAATAATTTTTTTAAAGTGCATGAAAAATAAAGACTGATAACGTCCAGACATTCAATACGCCGTATGGTATGGGACGGATACGCCGTATTGAAGTCTGGGAAGACAGACTCGATAACAAAATTAAATAACATTTCGGGTTGTCTCCTGGGAAGCACTTTTGTTTACAGCGAAGTCTTTAAGTTAGACTTTTCTTCAGCTTCTCTTTTTTACTTCTTGGTACGTGTCACTTTCCATCCTTCGTCCTTTTTTTGAAAAATATATTGGTAGATTATGGAAAAAATATCTTTGTTTCTTTCCGAAATATTATATTCATAACTTCTAACAACAATATATTCTTTGTTGGGTCCAATCGAGTATTGAATAGCTTCAAACTTTTCTGCTTTGCACCTTCTTTCGTTAGGTTGCTTATCATCATTATTGATGTCTTTACGCTTTGTTTGTCCTTGTTCATTTTCTTTTTCAATATTACGAACGTCATAGGCTTTGAAGAATGAATCAATATCAGTGTTGGACGGGTTTTGATTTTTAGATTCCTTTCATTCATTATTTCTTGAATTATTGTTGTCCACATATCTCTTATTCCAATTTCCATTCATCCATGAGTAAAATATCACTTTTTGAGTCCTCCTATCAAATTTCTTATGGTTTTTGAATGCTGTGTTAATGTTTGATAAAAATTTGAGTGGATCAATTCCCCATTTCTCTCCTTCATCTAACATTTCATCCTCTCTATCATATGATTCGGGATAGAATCTATAAAAGAATTTTTCAACAAGCTCCTCCCAAGTGGTGATTTTTCCATCTCCCTCACTAATCCACCATTCTTTAGCATCATCAACCAATGAGAGAGGAAAGACCTTCATTCGTAGTTGATGGGAATCCACGCCAGGAACGTAGATTAAATCTACTAATTTAAGTACTTTGGCAATGTGTTCCACCACGTCTTCATTATACGTTCCTTGATATATGTTCTTTTGTAATTCTACCTAAAACTTCTCGTTGAGTTCAATTTTAATATCGTTACAGGTGATAGAAAGATTGGGTTCAGTTGGAGCTTTTTCAATGTCATCAAAAATTGGTTCAGCCATGACTTTATGTAGTTTCTTCTTCAATCAACTAGCTCTGACAAGTTCTTACTGTAACAAAGGTAAAAATATCAGCAGGATTTGCTCTGAAGAAGAAAAAAAATTGCACGAACATCAATTATTTTAGTTTCTGTCCCAGATGATCGATACGTCGTATTCAATGGAAGTGGATACGTCATATTAATCTGTTGAGATGAATGCGCTATATTGGACAGAGAACTGGATACGCCGTATTCAGTTGGATAGGATACCCCGTATTCAACTGTCGACCAGAACAGTGTATTCAAGAAAAACAATTAAATACGCAAACAATTAAACACACAAATATACAAGCAAACAATTAAAGACAAATATACAGAATATACACAAATATACACTAATCAAAATTACACTAATCCTAAGGGTTAGATCTAATCTAATGTTAAAAACCAAAATATCAAAATAAAAATCAAGATGAATTTTCACTCACCGGCAACGGCGCCAAAAACTTGATGTGTTGTAGTGTATGGTTGTTTTTTATATGAATCAAGTTTTAAATTTATATTTTGCTGACTCAACCAAAAACAACACTTTAACGGGCAGTGTACCCGATCGGTAGTAGTTTTGTTGTAAGTAGGGTGTCAATCACTAAGAGCGAGGTTAAATCTATCATTTTAATTAATATCTTGGTTATCTAATCTATGTTAATTCTATTCTAATCCTATGTTAAACCTATGTCAGTCTAAATCCTAATTCTAATGGTACCGATCACTAACGTTTTAATTATAAGGACATTTACAAAAGTATTTTTACATAAACTTTATATCAAAAATTCGGATTTTTCCTATTTGATCGTCAATTTAATAACTAATAATATCAAAGTATAAAAACTTTACTAAAAAATTCCTTGAGGACAAGATTAGAAGCAAAAAATCCTCACAAAAATACCACACGTAAGAAACCGGTAAGTGATTACCGGGTCGTTTTCCCAAAGACTTATGAAATTGAGACCTCGTTTGTTATTTGGACAATGACTTGAATTGGTTCGAAGATGATTTTAATCCTAATAGGGAACAAATAAAGGAGACAATTTAAACCTAACTACGAAGAAATCAATAGCGGGTAAAGTAAATTTTAACTAAAATGCAATACGGAATCCTAAACGGGACCTAAAAACCCTAAATCAACAAAATTAAGTCCTACAATGATCTTTTTGGTTTTTATAAGTTTTAATTGACTAAAAAGCTAGGACAAAGAAAACTAGACAAAAAAACGAAAGAGTTTTAAGCTAAAAATCACTAAAAATATGAACGGGAATCAATCCCGTTCTTTAAAAATAAAGATTTAAATTTGCGCAATTTTAACCCCCTAACGAAAGCAAATCTATTTTTCTAGTTCTAATGTTAAAATAAATTTTCTAAAAAAGAATTATATTTTTTGACTTATTTATAATTTTTTATGATTTAAAAACGATTTTGATGAAATTAAATGTATAAAAATACTAAACTATTTATAAAAATTCTGAAAAAAATCATGAAAAGTAGCTTGAATAGTGTAGAATCTAAGAAAAATAAGCTTGGAAACACAGCTTATCGAATAAGCTGCCAAATAAGCTAAAAACCCTTAATAAGCTAAATAGTGCAAAACGCGTATAAGAGATTAATGTTGCAAAGTTTAAACGAAAAAGTACCCAGGGCACGTTGGTGAGGGTGTGTGTTGTGAGGTTTATAAAAGGGTTGATGCTAGGTTGAGGTCGGGGGTTCGAGTCTTGCTCACCCCTGACTTCCTTAGTTTCCCTTCTTTTTTTTGCAAAAACTTAAAAAGCAAAGTTGTAAAATAGCTTATAATAAGCTATTTTTGTGAAACAACTTTTCTAAAAGCTATCAATAAGCCATTTAATTAGCTTAAAACAGACAGAAAGCACTTGACTACTTTTTTACTTTTTACAAAACTTAATAAGCTAAAAACTAAGATAAGCTAGAAACACAATCAAATAAGCCATTATCAACTAACTTCTAACCTAATAAGCTAGTTTAAACAGGAAATAAGCAAGAGAAAAGGCCACAAGCTGAAATAACCAAATTAAGCTTTTTATACTAAACTGGAAACCAAACAAACAATATAGCACCTTTTGAGCTTAAATTTAAGTAACCAAATGGATCCTTGTGATAATAAGCCCTATACCTTCTTAAACCTAAGCTTAAAGACTACTGAAAACATCACTTGAAAAGTATTTTGAAATGCAAATGATTAAAGAAAAAGCTGGTTGAAAAAGCTATCTACTCTATTTTTTTGTTTTTCAAAGTTTAATGAAAAATGACAAAGTACTGGTTTTACACTTAAAAACAGATAACTACAAAATTTTTACAAAATAAGACATAAACAAATAAATCTTAGCCTTCACTCTACTAGTTTACTTAATTTGAAAACTTAAGACCTACTTTTACCTGCTGATTTTTCAGCTTGAAAATGGCTTTTAGACAAAAATTGATGCTGATGCATTTGACAGTTTATAACCAAAACTTAAGACTAAATGATGCAGGCTCAGGAACTTGAATTCTACACTAATAAAACACCAAAACAAATACAAAATGACCAATAAAATCAGCTAGAACAAGTTTGAGCTAAGAGACTTGTGGATTTGAGCTATTTACCACAGATTCATACAACTTACATACTAACTTGATTAAACCTATTTTAATCCTACAAAAGCCTTAATTTCCTAAACTTCTATAACCTCCAAAATGAAATCCAAAAATCAATTTAAAAGGTCAAATTGCCTTTGACAGCACTAACTCAAGTTAGTGCTGTCTTGTGCCAAACACCCCTTTAAAATGATTAAACTCATTTTTAGCTTATGAATTTGAGAATTAAGGTACAAATTGCAAATACTAGACAATGATAAGCTATAAACAGACCTAATGAACAACTTTCAATAAACAAATAAGCCAGAATAATAAGCTACTCAACTATGCTAATATTTTTGGTTTTTCACTGATTTTATGACAGATTTTAAGAAACTAAGATCTATACTATCTAATTAACTGAATAAGCATGAAACAAGTATAATAAGCACTACTAAGCAAATTTAAACAGAAATAAGCAAGTATTAAGCTAATTTAAGCAGAATTTAAACTAGAGAGCAGTATTAAGCTATAAAAGAGAGAAATATGAACTCACAAGATGCCTTTGCACAAACAAGGCTTATAAATGCTCTTTTGAGCTATCAACAAGCTCTAGCTTATCCTAGGATAAGCTGGTGTGGTCTTGGAAGCCCTTCCATTACTGGCTTCCCTTCCATATTAAAAGTTGAGGTATATTTGAGAGTGGATTTTAAGTAGTATAAGCTCAGTAAAGCTTTGATGGCTTTACTGAGTAAACAACTAGCTTATGAGTAGATTTAAGAGCTTATTGAGCTTAAGTGAACAAAAGAGAGCTTATTTAAGCATTTTGCATAAAAGTAAAGACAATTAAATTATGAGTAAACTTAACTTTTTATTAATAGAAAACTGGTTACATCTTGAAAATGAGATATACACTGACTGACAACATAAATTGAAAATTACTTTGCTAAATTTTAAAAGCTACACTAAGCTGCTAAAAACTAACTACTCCTAGATAGCTTTTTATAATGAAAATCCTAATCTATTTATAGATGAGGCAAGGGCTTGGGTATGCTTCTTCTGAGTGTGAAAACGTTGAGTATAACCCAAGGAATAAATCCCACCATCCAATCTTTAATTTCATCATAACTTTTAATCTCATCCGTTGAATTGTTGATGTGGGAGTGCGGATCGCCAAGCTGGCACTTCTAGAAGTATGACATGCTTTGTGCATGACTAAGAGGAGCGGGGTGAGATGATTGAGACCCCTAACAACCATGGTTGAGTTAATTTAACCCTGGTTGAGCTTGGTAAAAGAGACGATGAACAGTAACTCTTTAAAAAGAGTTACGCGCCCTTTTCTTTTTATAACTTTGGGTTTCGTTGACTAAGCAGGGATGGGCTTTGACCTGGGCTTGAGATATTAATAAAAGAAATGGGCCGGTTTAATAGGTTTTGGGTTTATATAAGAGATAATGACCGTTATCTATTTAATAAAAAGGAGATAACGGTGTTAGGGTTTAGGGACTATTTTTTTGTATTTTGATCTAACATTAAGGGTTTTTATGGTATTTTTAGGGTTTTGTCTTTTTTTGTGGGTTGACCAATGGTTTGACCAAAGTTGACTTTGTTGACATTTGCTAGAAACTCTTGGCTTTTGTGCACTCTTTCCTTCTCATATTTTTAATTAGACGTTATATGTATATAATATTAATATATATACTACTATTTACTCGTTTTGCTTACGAAAACATTTTTACTATAATACGATCACAAACGTTAATTTTTGTAAATATATTAACAAAAGTACACTAGTATATGCTTATGCATTATCCGTATTTCGTTGCTACTCGGATATTAAACCAAACCATCATTTCATAGGTTGTCTTAACGAACCGTCGTTCGTTATTGTGTGATTTTTATTATAGACTATTCTTCTTCAATTCACTAATCAAGGTGAGTTCATAGCCCTACTCTTTAACTCGTTTTGATTAATTATTTTATAACTTAGGGTGAGAAACATTGCTTATTTTTAAAACTAGACACAAGTACTATACGTGAGAAATTCCCCGTTTACGTATTGCCTAAGTAGCGTTTAGACCACTATTGCCCGAATTATCATGAACTGTTAATTTCTTGACCGGAGGACCGGTTAAGGGAGCGCAAGTGAATAAATAGATTTATTTGGACTAATTATTCCTATCCGAGTAAGAAGCACTTACTAGTTTGAGACTTCCAAGAACTAACAGATATATGTCATGTCAAAATAGTTAGGTGGTCTTTGGTCGGACACCTGAAGGGCAAGCCATTTATAGCACTGTACATGCTATCTTTCAGTATTATCTTCGGTGTCATGAGCTTAGTGTAACGTAAATGCCTCTTTATGTGAAGTTGTATCTCCTATAACTGTCGCATACGTTTTGATAATCTTGTGGTCCACAATATTTACATTTGAACAAAACCTATGAAGTCACCAACTTTATATTGACGTTTTAAGCATGTTTTTCTCAGGTGCTTAGCATGGATGTTGTTGCTTGATCTATACGAAGTCTAATTGCCCGAACCAGTTTTCCAGATTTCATCTATGTTATCTTAAATACCGTTGTTGAACTTATTTAAACTTCCGCATTTTTAACTTTGAATCTTTTAAATTTGATTGATGTAAAACTTATTATTATTTTAAATTTATGCAATGGTGTTTATTTTTAAAACATACCCTTAGAGGTCATTCTTTATGCTTTGTACTTGAGATATTGGATGACGTCATACCCCCAGACACTAAATCGAACGGGACCCTATTTGGGGGTGTGACAGATTGATATCAAGAGCCAAGATTATAGAGAAACAGGTAGTATAAACTAGGTCCAGACTATAACCAGTATGTGATCCTACGGGATTATGTGCCTTACGTGATTTTACATATATGTAATATGTATATGTACTATGTAATTAAATACTAAGTACAACTAATATTACTATAATTATACTACATTGTTTTTGCGGTACTTCATCCGATGGTATACTCATTCATTTATGAATTCATTTACCCATTCATTCATTCGTTCATTTACCCATTTGTTCATTCTTTCCCGCATCATGCATGGTTGATATAAAGGATATTTATATAAACTTTTGCTTGTGCAGGTCATGGCTATTTCTGTCATCTCAGTTTCTTTAGATTCATCAGAGGATAGCGTGGGGACACCTGCTGGATGAGTTATCTTGTTCGGTACTATCCATACCACTATTCCCGACACTACACCTTTTGTGATTCCACCTACTACCCATATTGATACCACACTGATACATACTATTTCACCTACTATACCATCATCACCAGATTATACACCTGCATCACCTGATTATTCACCCGCATCTGATACGGAGTCTGATCCATCCAAGGATCCATCATCAAATCATATACCACCACTACCAGCTACTTCACCATTTCTTTCATCGACCGATGATTCTTCAAATAGTGATATACTTGATACACCACCATCACCTACCCATGGTACACCATTCACCGAGACTACCCTTTCTACTCAGAGGTCGCCTACAGCATCTGGTGCACTTCGATGTCGAGTCATGGTTCTTGCACCTGGATAGCCTATCCTTCATGGTCGACCGTACCGCTACCATCTTAATAGGCCGGTACACATGATGACTGCGAGGAAGAGGGTTGGACCGATGCCTACTCATCGTCTTGCCATGAGACATTCAGTTGACTATTCTTCTTCGAATCATTTTTCTTTGGAGGATTCTTCGAGAGATTCATCATCGAGTTCATCATCAGAGTCTTATTTGGATTCTTCTGTAGATGCTTTATCTGATTCTGCATCTAGTCGTTCTTCATCTGATCATTCATTACCCACACCATCATCGGGTACGAGATCTAGTCATCATTTATTTTCATTAGTACCGAGTGTTCATCGTTTATCTGCTATTTCTGAGAGACCAAGGATCTATGGGAAAGAGTTCAACTACTAATGCAAGGTACCTCATTGACAAAGCAGGAAAGGGAGTGTAAACTGTATGATGTATTTGATAAGTTTTCTCACATCAAGGGGGAAATCACTTCATAAGTATTACTTGAGATTTACTCAGCTGATCAATGACATGAACATTTACAAAATGAAATTGGACCAATTTTAAGTCAATACCAAGTTCTTAAATAGTCTCCCACCTAAATGGAGTAAGTTTGTGACTGATGTCAAGCTTGTAAAAGATTTGCATACTACCAACTTTGATCAGCTTCATGCATATCTTGAACAACATGAACTCTATGCAAATGAAGTCCGTATTATGCGTGAATGCAATCAAGATCCACTTGCATTAGTTGCTAACCATCAGATGACACCATCTTACTTCAACGCTTATCATTACCCATACAACAATCCTCAGTTCCAACAACAGTTTTCACCATCTCAGTCTCCTCATTATGGATCAATTCGTCCTACATAACATTACTCAACTACTTATCCATCCATACCTCTTGCAATTTCTTATCCGCCAACACTGTATCCAAATGCTTACGCATCTACCGTTCATCAAGAGGCTTGTCCACAACCACCATCTGTTCCTCATATTGAATATACTGTCTCCATAGTTAATCAACAAACACATATGGCTGAATTTCCTCAAATAGACTCTGGTCTTGCAGTTCCTGTATTTAAGCAAGGAGATAACCCTATTGATGCCATTAACAAAATGATCTCATTTCTGTCGTCACATCTTGTTTCCTATCTACCAATAATCAGCTAAGAAACTCATCCAATCAAAGACAACAAGCAACTATTCATGATGGATAGGTGACTGTTCAACCACTTTAGGGGAGACAAAATTCTTATGCTGCTGGTACTTCAGGAACAAGAGCTAATACTTCAGGACCAGGAGGGAATTATTCAGGTCAACAAAGGGTCGTAAAATGTTTTAACTGCCAAGGGGAAGGTCACATGGCAAGACACTGCACAAAGACAAAGAGGAAAAGAGATGCTACGTGGTTCAGGGATAAAGTTCTATTGGTCAAAGCTCAAGGAAATGGTAAAGTTTTGAATGAAATTCTTGGCAGACCCTATTATTGTAGAAGGTCCAGTTACACAGTCGGTCATTACACACAATGCAGCTTATCATGCCGATGATTTGGATGCGTATGATTCGGACTATGACGAGATCTCTACAGCCAAAGCAGTTCTTATAGCCAATTTGTCTAGTTACGGTTCAGATGTTCTCTCCAAGGTACCACACTCTGAAAACACTTATAATGATATGCTAAATCAAAGTGTGCAAGAGATGTGGTATTCTAAACAAACTCATATTGTGAATTATCCAGAAATTGAGATAACAAGTGATAGCAATATCATTCCTTACTCTTAGTATCTGCTTGAAATATAAAATGCAGCTGTTTAGGATACAAATTCTTCTGCACAACAAGATGCCCTGATATTATCTGTTTTTGAACAGCTGTCAAATCAAGTAACTAATTGTAACAAGGTCAATAATGACAATCTAATTGCCAATGACTCCTTATTTGCTGAGCTTGAAAGATACAAAGAACGGGTAAAATTGCTAGAAGAAAGACAAAATATGGATTTAAGTACTCGAGAAAAGCTTATAATAGATGAAATGATTCGGGAGAAAAATGCACAGTTTGTGGATTTTGAAAAAGAAATTAACTATCTTAAACAAACTCTTTCTGAACAATCATAGGAAAAGGAATTATTAACAAAAACATTTAATGTTTTCAAAAACAAATCTAAGGAAAAGGAAGCTAAGAATATTGACAACGAAATTGCTTTGGAAAAGAAAGTTAAAAAACTAGACAATATTGTGCATAAAATGGGTCAATCTGCGCAAACTGTGCATATGCAAACGAAACCACAAGTTTTCTATGATAACAACCTTAAACAAGCTCTTGGTTTTCAAATTCCTTTCTATCTTAAGAAAGCTCAACAGATTAGGCTGATGCTTTATGATGGTAGTGTTATTACTAAGGAAACCAATGTGATTTATTGATCCCACTTCAATAGATCAAATTCCTTATGCTTATTTAAGGTTTAGTTATATTAGATTAATCTAACACAACTATAGTAAAAGCTTTGTTTGAATGTATTAAAGATTATGCGGAATCTAATCTTTAATATTAAGAAGAATTATCAATGAAACAGTAATTCAAAACAAATAAGATCCAATATTATTAATAATAATGTTGGGATTAAAAGCCTTCTTAATTTTGTTTGGAGTTACTGTTGCTCTTATTGATGTTAATGCTGCTCAGTCAAAGTTAGTGCTGCTGGAGAATTTCAATAAAAATTATTCTAAGTGTTTAAGACTGCTGGTGAAGTTACAATTGCCAGTACAAAGTTACTACTGCTAGAGGAAGTTACTATTGCTAGTGGAAGTTAAGACTGTTCAGAGATAAAGACTGGAAAATATGCTAAGTAGTTACTACTGCTAGTACAAAAGTTACTACTAAAGTTAATGCTGCTGAAAGAGTTAATGCTGCTAGTAAAGAAGTTAAAACTGTTGAGTTAGTTAGTACTGCTTATGTGATTTGTATGAGATATTTTGGTAAAAAATATGTATAAGTTATTTGTTTAGAAGATTATGATTACTTAGGAAAGTATTATAAGCCGTATAGGACTCCTTGGTGTATAAAAAGAGGTCCTAGGGCATAGAGTTTAATATAGAAAAATATACAAAGTCGTATAATTCATGGCTTCAAGGTTTTGTAACCCTAATATTATTAAAAGTATTCGTATTGTTTCATTAATAATATTGGAGCTTATTGTTTGTTGAATTATATGTTCAAATAATTACTGTTTCATTGATAGTTCTTCTTAATATTAAAGATTATATTCCGCATAACCTTTAATACATTCAAAGTTTCTACTATAGTTGTGTTAGATTTATCTAATATAACTAATCCTTATATAACCTTAAGGAATTTGATCTATTGAAGTGGGACCAACAAATAATACAAATACTCTTAAAGTATTAGGGTTACAAAGACCTTGAAATTAAGAAAAAGATTGATTTTTGGTTTTGGTACGTGTTGGTGCATCAATCTCTATGCCCTAGGACCTCCTTTTATACACCAAGGAGTCTTACTCGGCTTACAATACTTTCCTAAGTATATAAAATCTTTTCTATAAATAACTAATACATATCAAGTAAGCAGTACTAACAAACAGTACTAACTTACACTAGCAGTACTATCTTAACACTAGCAGTACTAACTTAACACTAGCAGTACTAACTACTTAGAATATTTTCTTGAGTAGTAGTAACTCTTCAGCAGCATTAACGTCAAGCAGTCTTTGTACTAGTAGTAGTAACTTTCACTAGTAGCATTAACTTTTGTACCGGTAGTGGTAACTACTTAGTATATTTTCTTTGAAGTTTATGAGCAGCACTAACTTCATTAGAGTCGTATTAACATAAACTTGAGCAACAACAATTCTAACAACATCAAGAAGACTTTTAATCCCATCAATCCTCCCCTAAACTTGATATTCTTCTTTAAAATCATCAAGTTTCTTCATTTAAACTTCATCAACACCAAGAGGATGCTTCTAAATACTTCTTTACTTCTTAAGATGTTTTATGATCAATTTACACAACTGATAAGCTATTTTACTTTCATAATCAACTTAAAGCTTCTTTTCTAACATCATTAAAAGTGTAGGTGGTGTAAGAGGATACTTCTTCTCTACCAACATGTAAATCTGCATAGACTGCATCCTCAAGAAATGTACTCCACAGGAGTCATACATCTTCCATTCCAATACTTTGTATCCGTTTTGAAGCTTCCATACTTCATCTTTTACATGTGGTTCAAACATTATTTTCATATCATTCCATAACAGATAATCTATGCTTTCCACTGGTCTTGTTGATCCATATCTAGCTTTTACCAACTTGTACAAGTCCTCCAAATCTTCCTTGTCAAAACTCTTAAGCATTTGACTAAAGATCTTATACATTTGAGACTTTCCATCAGCTCTTATTATTTGATAATAGCTTTTCTTTCCTTCTTTATGGATCTTCTAGTCAACAATCCTTGGAGACTTAACAGCCAAAGGAATAACATTATTTGTTACCTCTTCTTCATCTGGAATGATTTCCATACACTGTTTAAGCTTTGTTGTTTCTTTGTCATCATCCACCTTTTTCTTCTTTGAACTCTCTTGTATTAGCTCTTCTCCTGCTCTCTTTTCTTTTCCTTTCACTAACTCTGTTCTAAAGTCTTCAAATGTATTTACCCTTTTGAATGCTTTGTCAAATATCTCTTGGATAGAATTAAAACCTTTTGACTTCAAATGTTTGAGCTTGTATCCTTCCATGTTCTTTAGGTAAGTGCACATTATTTGTTTCTATTAAGCTTTTGTTGGTGGTTTGTTTCTTCTCTCTTCTGCTCTTTTAGCTGCAAAATGCTTTCTTCTTTTCTCAGAGTTGTTGAAATAATGTAGCCTTTTCTGCATCAGACAACTCTTCTTGTTCTTGTGCTTGCAATCTTTCAGCCAACTGATGATCAGCATCAATCTTTGCTTGAATATCATCCCATTCTTCAATCAAAGCAATATTGGCTTCTTTTTCTTTTTTAGCTTTCTCTCTTGCAAGTCTTTCTTCTTCATCAAATTTAGCTTGTAACTTTAAAGTAGCTTCTTCATCAAGCATGATTTGAACTTTCTTCTTCATGCTTCACAAGTTCTTCTATCATTATTCCTTTACCCTTGTCTTGTGATTGTTGTGAAGAAATTTTTGTTATTGTTGTTGTTGTAGATGGCTCTTGAAAAACAATCCCTTTCACCGTGGGTTTTGAAGTTTTTAATGCTTCAAGTGCTTGAGCCAAAGTAATTTCTTCAGTAGTTATTGTAACAGTTATTGCAGTAGTACTAACTTAAGCAGCATCAACTACTTCTTCAACAACATTTTCATTTTGCCCTGCAATAAACACCTCCTCACAATTTAAAACATTCACATCAAACATCTCATTATCAACATCATCTTAAACATTAACGAGGGTAATTTCTTCATCTACATCAATAGCGTTAATCCTCCTCCCCTGTTTGGATGCATCCTTACCCAAATCTTCTTTATCACCAGAGGATTCTACCCTAGTTGTCAAACCAACTTTGTATAATTTCTTCAGCTTATGAGTTCTTGAACTTCTTTTCTTAACAAGCTTCTTGACCATCCTTTTCAAACTATCAATTTAATTCTGTTGAGTGGTCTTTGTCTTCTCCAAATCAAGAACTCTGGTTTGTAAATTGGTACGTAGTTCCATCAATTCATTAAGTTTAAGACTATCCTTATCACTTTGAAGTGTGTTACCTCTTGCGAGCAGTGAATCATTGGAATGTTTAGATACATTCTCAAATCTAGTTTGAGCAATAGTATCCCCTATGGTTTTTTTTATCACCTGGGACTAGCACCTGAAGTAGTTCCTAGGGAACTAGATTCATTAGGTGTTGCCTTGGATTAGGTCTTAGTTATGTTACCACTGTCCTGATCTGCTTCTAAGCTAAAAGTAGTAGTGGCAGCCCTCACCAAACTGTCACCCAACTCCTTATGGACAGCCTCATCTGCAACATTTTCACTAGGATCACTAGGCTGAGGTACCTGGGTGTCCTTTCTTTTAGGCTTCCTAGGTTTTTGTATCTTTTAAGGTTGAGTAAATGATTAAGTAATGGTGGGAGTGTGATGGGGATCAGTTAGAATTGCTAAACCTTCACCCAATTCTGATTGGTTTTGTACCACAATTATTGGAAATAAAGGAGTTACTCTACCCGAAAAACCTTTGCCTACCCTTCTCATATTTCCAAAAATCTTCTTAGTGTGAGAGGGTGCATTATATATTCTCTTATAATTTGGCAGCCCATCAAGTTGTTGATCCAAAAACACTTGTACAAACCTTGAATACATCAAAAATTTCCCAGACACATTATCCAAGTTTCTAATCATACTTTCAAAAATGTATTTTGAAAAGTTAAACTTCTAATTTGTAGCCAAACAGATAATTGTAGATGCCATAGTACTACTAAACTCATTCCATGCAGTAGTCTTTGAACTTAGGCATTGTAGAATAGTATGAATCAGAAATTTCCATTATTGGAGAGAAGAATGGCTTATAAAAAGTAAGCTTCTGTGAAATTTTCTCATATCTCATCAATGTAAGTTGTTCAAAAATGGTAGAGTTTGGCAAACAATCAATACCTTCCTCATCTTCTAGTTGAAGATCTCTTCTTACAGATTCTTCAGTTACAATTATCTTCTTGCCATCTACTAGGGCATGTAACTGTACTTCCCCATTCATAGTTTTGGCCTTGACAGTAGACCAGAACTGTTCGATACAAGTAATGTATATTGTAGGATTGATCGTTAATGCATGCCTTATAGAGTGTGCATTCAAAAAATCCACAATTTGTTCAAACCTATCACTTTCTTTGGGTTTAGACAAAAATGCGACCATGTTATGAGTATCTGCAAACTTTAGATTCACCATTTGTGTTGGGTTTTGATAATGGATGATAAAATTGAGTTAGGGTTTGTAGTTAGAGTGTATTTGAAAGATTAAAATCGATTAAATGATTGATTGAAACCCTTAATCGAAGTATTTATGAAAATACCCTCAACAACATTAACTTTCACCCAGCAGTAGTAACCCAGTAGTAGTAAGTGTATGCCTAGCAGCATTAACTTAGAACCAGCAGTAGTAAGTTATGCCTAGCAGCATTAACTTTGAGTCACCAGTATTAACTCCAATTCCATTCTAAACAGCTTTTCCATCATCAATTTAAAACTTTTCTTTACTTTTCCTACAAAATGTTAGTCCAAAAACCAAGAAAACACATGCCATAGCAATTTTCAAAATTATAATAGTATTAATTATACCTAGCAGTATTAAGTATAACTAACAGTAGAAACTCAGCAGTATTAAGTATAACCAACAGTACTAATTATACTTAACAGTAGAAACTTTTAATGACATGAATAACAGTACTAATTCATACAAAATTTTACAAAAACATAAAGAGATAAAAGACTTTAAAGATTCATCATTCCAATACTAACAATCAAATATTGAAATCTACTTACATCAAAAGCTTTTGTAGGCAAATCTGCAACATTCCTGTCAGTATGGATTTTGACCATTTAAATCAATTTCTTTTCATTGCAATCTCTAATAAAATTATGTTTGATCTCTATATGCTTTGGTTTTGAATGAAAAATAGGATTTTTAATTATGCAAATAGTACTGTTATTGTAAATAAAGATCTTGGTATGCATAAAATTGTACCCATAATCAAGTAGTTGATTCTGAATCCAAAGCACTTGTCCACAGCAACTTGAAGCAGCCATATACTCAGCTTCTGTTGTGGAATTTGCAACCACTATCTGTTTCTTGCACTGCCATGATATTAATCTACATCTAAGAAATCGACAACCTCCTGTTGTAGACTTCCTATCTAAGCTTGCTTCAGCATAATCACTATCAGTGTATGCTACCAAATCAAAAGGAGAATCTTTTAGATACCAAAGGCCTAATTTTGGTTGACCTTTTAAGTACCTAAAAATCCTTTTCACATCATGAAGATGTGAAACCTTTGGATTGAGTTGGTATCTAGCACAGGCACACACTGCAAACATGATGTCAGGTCTTGAAGATGTAAGATACATCAATGAACCAATCATTGACCTATACATATGAACATCCACTTCTTCACCATCTTCATCCTTGAGCAGAGGCTTTTGAGTTTCTATTGGTGTGCTTGCAGACTTGATATCTGTAAACCCAAATTTCTTTAAAATTTCATCAACATATTTATCTTGACTAATAAATATAACATCCTTCTTCTGCTTCACTTGTAATCCCAAGAATAATGTAAGTACTCCCATAGAACTCATCTGAAATTTCTCATGCATCAACTTCTCAAATGCAAAGCATAGCTCCTTCTTTGTTGAACCAAAGATGATATCATCCACATAAACTTGGACCAGTAAAATATCACCTTTGTGCCTTTTAATGAACAAGATCTTGTCAATTTTCCCTCTTTAAAACCCATTGTCTAATAGATATGTTGGACAAGGTTTCATACCAAGCTCTAGGAGCTTGATGTAGCCCATATAGTGTTTTTTCAACCTTGTATACTCTATCAGGAAAGTCTGGATCTTTAAATCCTGGTGGTTGACATACATACACCTCTTCTTCAATCTTCCTATAGAGAAGTACTTTTTACATCCATTTGATACACCATAAAATCTTTAAATGAAACATAAGCTAAAAATAGCCTAATTGCTTCAATTTTTGCAACAGGGGAAAAGACTTCATCATAGTTAATCCCTTCTTCTTGAGTGTATCCTTGAGCAACAAGTCTTGCTTTATTTCTTATCACAATTCCCCTTTCATCCTTTTTATTCCTGAAAACCCATTTAGTGCCTATAGCCCTTTTTCCATTTGGTAAATCCACCAAAGTCCAAACTTCTTGTAACTTGAATTGTAGAAGCTCTTCTTGCATAGCCTCTATCCAGCTTGGATCCTTTAATGCATGAATTACCTTTTTGGGTTCTTCCTATAATAAAAAGTAAGCAAACAAGCAGTTTTGAAGTTCTTTATGGTTTGTTCTTTGTTGAATAGTACTAACAAACCCATGCTCCTCCAAATTCTTTGACATGTTTCTTGTTTGTGTAGCTGATTGCAAATCTCTAATCACTTGATTGAGAGGATGATCTTTATGAATTCTTGTAGTTGGAATAGGACTAACTTGAATTGTTGTATCCAAATTGTTCATGTCAGCCTTTGCACCAACATCTTCATTATCTCTTGAGAGGTCAAATACGCTTATATCTTCCAAAGCAGGCATATTTAGATCATCTGAAAGTTCAATGCTTGTTTTTCCACCAACAGCATTAACTTCATTTGTACTAGCAGCATTAACATTGTTAGTGCTGTTAACATTATCATCCTTCTCTTGATCAATACTTTCACTATCTTTTCTTAGATCTTCATCAACCTTCTTCTCATCATCACTTGAAAGTTTGGATCCATCATCTTGAGAACTCTTTAGATCTTGGGAAAATGGTGGATCAACATGCCATAATGGTAGCAAAATGTAATTTTTGACAGGTTCTGTCTCCTTACTAGCATGACCTGCATTATCACTTGCTTTTGTACTTGCAAAACCATTAGACTGTGTACCTGCAACAATTGGCTTATAATTCATTGTTCTTGTTAGTGCATCAATATCAAATAGCCAATCTGGTCCACTACCTACAACATTAGGTGTACTCTCACTAAACCTAATATGCAAGTTTTCTTCCACTATCCTTGTTCTACTATTGAATACTCTAAAGGCTTTACTATTCAAAGAGTATCCAACAAAGAAACCTTCATCAGCCTTACCATCAAATTTGCCTAAGTGATCTATGGTATTGAGAATGGTAACAGGACACCTAAATGGTCTCATAAAACTTAAAGTTAGTGTTTTACCATGAAAAAGTTCATATGGGGTCTTGTTATGAGGCTTAACCACTAACACTCTATTTTGCACATAGTAAGCAGTATTAACTGCTTCTGCCTAAAAAGTAGTTGGCAACTTAGAATCAGCTAGCATAGTCCTAACAGCCTTAATTAGTGTCCTATTCCTCCTCTTAGCAACTCCATTTTGTTGAGGAGTTCTAGCTACACTAAATTGTCTCAAAATACCCTTCATCACACAAAACTGATTCATTTCTCTATTTTTGAATTCAGTTCCATTATTACATCTAATCATCTTAACCTTTGATCTACTAGATTTTCTATCACAGTTATTATGGAGTCTAAAATAGCTCAGATTGTTTAGATCTAATCTAGGATAAAATAACATTGAACATAAACATGATATGCATAGCGGAAATAACATAAGAACAATGATATTCAACAAGGTGTTTCTTCATTAATAACCAAACGTTCCTAACAACCCCAATTCTAGATGCGCAATTCTAGAACGATTACTCTAACTAGTAACAGGATCAATGACACATTGACCTTGGGGCTACACAACAAACTCTAGGCGTCTACATTAATGAACTCACGCCTAGACATACACACACTTTTATGGTGTTTTCATTTTGACACACAGAAAACTATATGACCTATATCTCTTTATATACTAGAGACATTAGGTTTTACAAAAGATAAGAACAAATAATATCTTCCTAACATTTAATATTATCTTCTATATCTTTTATCTTCTTAAGAAGATCTTCTAAAAGAACACTATTTCTTTTATCACACATTTGTGAGACACTAAAGAGATTAAACTTTAACTCTCTCACAAAATACATATTTTCAAAATCTAGATTACCAGTTTTAATGGACCTTTTCCCTGTGATTTTCCCTCCTTTAGGTTCCCTCCAAAGCAACATATCCTCGATCTATCTCTTCATAGTCTGTTAAGTTAAGACTACCCAATTCGATGTGCCTTGCGCTTCCACTAGAGCGCGTCACTCCGTGATCCTGAAATCCATTTATGGATTGCCCTACACATTAGATAAAGAAAATCAGTTTCCTTTTGGGACCCCAAGCCACCCTGACTTTGATCTGAATGTGCATCAATATAAAAAAACCTTTTTAGGCGAATTGATGCACTGTTGTGTTTAGAAACATGGTCTAAAACTTTATGCTTTGGTTTCCAAACCCAACAAGCTGAGGCCTTAACAGCATTATAATTATTTCCCTTAACAGCATTAACTACTGCTTTTGGCCTAGCAGTATTAAATTTTTTACCCCTAACAGTATTAACCCTTTGATTAATATTACTATTTTTAAATGTTGTGTTCTTATGAATGGGCCTCTTAACAGTTGAATGTGCTGTTTTAGAAAGACATGACATTGGTCTAACAACATTAACTGTTGTTTTTGAGTGAGCAGCATTAACTTGTCTAGCAGTATTAACTGATACTAAACCAGACTTCATTAGTACTGCTCTTGAAACCAAGTTCTTTTTAGCACAGAGGTGAGTCTTTTTAGCAAAGTTTTGATGATTCATCCTTTGAGCATTGTTCCAAACAAGTTTTACCATCCTTTGATTTTGAAACTATTTTTGATGGTAATTGCAATCAACTTGCAAATGATCAAAGCTTTCACACACATAACAGGCCTTATTAAACATCTCAAAATTGCTTCCTAGTTTTTAAGACATCATATTGTTCTAATTTTTTTGATTGCCTCTTGGACTGTGAGTGTTTTGCCTATATTGCTCAATTGTTTAATAGTTTTCCTAGCAATTTTTTCTTGTTGTTTAGATTTGACAAACTCTTTCTTAACAATACTAGGCCTAATTGTTTTCTTTTCAGTTTTAGGCTGAGACACATCCTCTTCCTCATTATTTGACACGCGCGCGTGAGCGAGAGCGCGCGTATTGGGCTCATCACACTTTCTAGATCACCTTAGGCTCTCTTAGCACTATACATAGCTTTACTGTTCTCAACTACTGGCTCATTAACAAACTCATCTAAACCAGTAAAAGACAAGTCAAGTGTTGAAGGCATGAAATTTCCTGTGTAGGGAGGTAGAACTGCATTATAATTTCATAGCCTAAACCTTTCTTGCAATTGTCAACTATCTAACACTCTATGAGCTTATTTAAACATTGAGATGGATGTTTAAATTATCACATTAAGTTAAATGCCATCTTTTTCTTTTTGAACTATTTCAAGCTTCTTCCTAAGCTCTCTAATAGCTATTTCTCCTAAATGAATTTCAAATTTTAAGCCCTTAATATCTTGTAAGTAAATAGACTCATTTGCTTCATAAACTTCAAGTTTTTCTTCCATAGACTTTAAGCCTGTCTTATAACCTAGAACCATTAACTCATATTTCTTTAAATCTTTTAATAGTTGATCATTTTGAGATTTAAGATATTCAATAGTTTTCAGACAAGATTTTGAACAAATAGAATCATTAGATACCTCTGAGTCAGAATTTGAAGATGAGAAAGCCATGAGTGCATAATTAGGCCCTTCCTTAGCTTGAATCACTCAGTTTATATCCCAACAAGACCATCACATGGACACATTAAGCTTGTGGAGAAGATATTTATGGTAGGCATACTCCTTCTTGAGCTTTCCTTGTTCTTGTTGTCTTGATTTCTTGGAGCTTTGCACTCCCTAGCAAAATGTTCCCTCTTGTAGAAGTTGTAGCACTCTACTTTGGACTTATCAAAACAAATAGTCTCATTGCCATTAACAGTATGCTTCCTTCCTGTATTCTTCAAAAACCTTCTTGCCCTCATAGTCAACATGGCCATTTGCCATTTTAAATCCATCTCTTCCATGTCATCTAGATGGATTTGTTGCAAGTCCTCATGTACAAGTTGAGGACTATTTGGTTGACTAGCAAAGAATGAACAAATAACAACATCACTCAAGTTATCAATATTTGTAGAATTAGCAACATTAACTTGAGTGCTAGCAGTAGAAACTCTATGAGCAGTATTAACTGCTTCTTTAGTGCTACTAGTGTTGTTATTTAAAGAGGACACAAAAGCCATGTTCTGTGTGCTTGAACTTGAGCTATACATCACTTTAACTTCTAGTTCATACACCTTGAGGTTGTTGTAGAAATCATACATGCTCATTGTATCCAAATCAGCTTTATTCCTCCACACAACAGCATGTGTGTTCCACTCAGGTGACAAACTTCTTAACAACTTTTGTTAGGAATTATACTTTGAGTTGATTATGACAAAACATATTAAAGATGGAGGACCTACAAGACAAAGCTGGAATAACATTAATGCTGATTGAAGATTAGTCAAACAGTATTTAATGCTCAGCTAAAAGATAAAGATCAACATTAATGCTGATTGAAGATTAGTCAAATAGTATTTCATGCTGATTTATAGTTTCCTAATTTTATTTGATCTTATCTTGTCTTGTAAACCCTAACCCTTCTAGTATATAAAGAAGGGTAGGCGTCTAGGTTTATCATTCATTCAATTCACAATGTCAACCTAAAGGTGTGTGTGTGTTCACTAGGCGTCAAGTCTTCATTATGAGGCGCCTAGGTTAGTAGTTAGTAGTAATAGTTAGTTAGTTTCTTTATTAATGTTTAATAAAGAAAACCTTATTAGTAACATGATTGTGTTCTTTATATTCCG
Source organism: Tanacetum coccineum (assembly GCA_026074375.1). Lineage (NCBI taxonomy): Eukaryota > Viridiplantae > Streptophyta > Magnoliopsida > Asterales > Asteraceae > Tanacetum > Tanacetum coccineum. The sequence continues at coordinate 57,499 of BQNB010002364.1, forward strand.
CTGCGTGTTACAATCATTGTTATCATACCCTAGATGAGTCCAGATTCTTGGATTCTACAAGTGGTATCAGAGCCTCGTGGCTCTTGATCTAGGGTTGATAAGGTTTTCATGTAAATTATTTTTTTGTTTTTATTAATAAAAAAGCGTATTTAATTTTAGGGCTTTTGTGTGAACCTTAATTGCGTGTACAACAGCAAGGACGAAGAAAAGGCAAAAGGGTAGGGTTTATGAAAACCCTAATAACAGTTAGCAGGTTGATTGTACATTGATGATCGCTGGTGGCGAACATAGAAGCAGGGTTGACATGTTTCTTGGACTGAGTCGCATATAAAAGGTTCCTACTGCTGGTACATTTCGGTTCCTACTAGTTATGTGTCACTAAAAATCATGGGAGGAAGGTGATCAGCTTTAGCGATGGTACTGTGACAGAAATTGTGTCACTGTTTGATGAAAGTGACGGCTTTAGTGACAGTTTTTGGGACAGAATATTTGGTCACTAATGATGATTTTGGTTTGTTCGGATCGCCTTGTCCGATATAGTTTGTTTGTGCTGCTAGTATTGCCCGATATCGGATTACATAACTCATGGTATAATTCTTGATTGGTCGTTGGCGCTCCTTGTAAATCGAGCACGTTGTTGACGGTGGCTACGATTTCCTGATAAATGGAGGCAAAAATCTATTTATCTCATGATGTCGAACATGTTTTGCAAGCAATTATTGCTGATATCGGATGACACACACATTTGTGTATAGTTCTTGATTGGTCGTTGCACGCTCTTTTTCGCAAGAGGATAGAGCTCACTGCAGACGATGGCCGCGATTTACAGATATAGTAAAAATGCTCCCTTTCAGGGGAAGTCTTTATAGTAATGTCTATCTCAAGAAATTCTTAACTTGATTTACAAGAACTATACATGCCATGCACTTCTTGAGGGGAAGTCTTTTCTTTTGATGCTTCCTATTGGGTTGATATTGTACAAAAAAAAGGGAAAAGGATGTTGCATAGATTCAGGGGAAGTCTTCACTCTATATTAGCTTCAGGGAACAGCTTGTGCTTATTGGTTTTGTCATTATAAACTCTCTAACAAAATGCCCTATTTTGTGGAAGTTATAGCACTCTACTTTAGACTTATCAAAACCAATAGTCTTATTGCCATTAATAGTAAGCTTCCTTCCTGTATTCTTTAAAAACCTTCTTGCCCTCATAGTCAACGTGGCCATTTGCCATCTTAAATCCATCTTTTCTATGTCATCTGGATGGATTTGTTGCAAGTCCTCATGTACAAGTTGAAGACTATTTGGTTGACTGGCAAAGAATGAACAAATAACAGCATCACTCAAGTTATCAATATTTTTAGAATTAGCAGCATTAACTTGAGTGCTAGCAGTAGAAACTCCATGAGCAGTATCAACTGCTTTATTAGTGCTGTTAGTGTTGTTATTTGAAGAGGATACAAAAGCCATGCTTTGTGTGCTTGAACTTAAGCTAGACATCCCTTTAACTTCTGGTTCATACACCTTGAGGTTGTTGTAGAGATCATCCATTCTCATTGTATCCAAATTAGCTTTATTCATCCACACAACATCATGTGTGTTCCACTCAGGTGACAAACTTCTTAACAACTTTTAATTAACATCTTCTTGTGAAATATTTTCACCCAAAAGCTCCAAATGACTCACAAGCTTTTGAAGCCTATCAAAAGTTTGATCAAGCATCTTTGAGCTTGGAGCAGTGAAGTTTTCATATTGCTGCTTTAAGAGATTCATTTGAGTCTTTTTAGTAGCTTCATTCCCACCAAATCTCTTTTCAACAGCTTCCAGCAACTTCTTAGCATCCTTTATAGAGTTAAACTTTAACTGATGTTCATTGGGAATGCCCATCATTAAAGTACTTCTAGCTTTCACCTCTAATCTTCTCTAAGCCTTTTCTTCAGCAGTAGTAATAGGCATCTCTGTCATAACTCCTTCCATAATTGTTGTTTTTGGCAAGGTTGCACCATTCTCTATGACTTCCCATAGTGCATAGTCTATCATCTGGATATATTGTTCAATCCTCATCCTCCAGATCTCATACTCACCAGGTTTGAGCATGGGAACTTTGGATGCAGCCACCATGTGTGCAGAATCTTGATCCATATCTTTTTAGCAAAAGATCTTGTGTATAAAAATAGGTTCTTCTTATTCAAAGCTTTTCAACAAGCTCTGATACCACTTGTTGATCCCACTTCAATAGATCGAATTCCTTATGCTTGTTTAAGGTTTAGTTATATTAGATAAATCTAACACAACTATAGTAAAAGCTTTGTTTGAATGTATTAAAGATTATGCGGAATCTAATCTTTAATATTAAGAAGAATTATCAATGAAACAGTAATTCAAAACAAATAAGCTCCAATATTATTAATAATAATACGAATACTCTCAAAGTATTAGGGTTACAAAGACCTTGAAGCTAAGAAAAAGATTGATTTTTGATTTTGGTACGTCTTGGTGCATCAATCTCTATGCCCTAAGACATCCTTTTATACACCAAGGAGTCCTACTCAGCTTACAATACTTTCCTAAGTATATAAAATCTTTTCTATAAATAACTAATACATATCAAGCAAGCAATACTAACAAACAGTACTAACTTACACTAGCAATACTAACTTAACACTAGCAGTACTAACTTAACACTAGTAGTACTAACTACTTAGAATATTTTCCTGTGCAGTAGTAACTCTTCAGCAGCATTAACTTCAAGTAGTCTTTGTACTAGCAGTAGTAACTTTTACTAGCAGCATTAACTTTTGTACCAGCAGTAGTAACTACTTAGTATATTTTCTTTGAAGTTCATGAGCAGCACTAACTTCATCAGAGCAGTATTAACATAAACTTGAGCAGCAACAATTCTAACAGCATCAATAAGACTTTTAATCCCAACATGATTTCAATTGCTGATTCTGAAGAGACTTTGATGCTTAAGGAAGAGAGTCGATCAAAAATGCTTTTAAAACAAAGTGATCCAATGGTCTTAGAAAAGAAAGTTAACATTAAACCAATTAATTATGGTGAGTTAAATTGATTATCTAAAGATTTTGGTAAATGTTTTTTGTCCCACAACAAGAACTGTCTGATGAACAAGCTATCTGGTTACAAACTTCACACCCTAATACTGACCAATCTGCTTCTTTGCCTGTCAAAATTGAGGCTCCTCGGGAACTTCCTAAGGTAAGCCTGGTTAATACAAGCCTTAAAAAGCTTAAATACCATCTTGGCCAATTTGACAATGTGGTGAAAAAGCAAATCACACTCGATGCTTTAACAGAAGGGGAATAGGGGTTTGAACATACTAAAGCTATTTTTCTAAAAGAAATAATTCCATTTGTAAAGACCTTAAAAGACATATTCAATGTTATCGATAAAGATCTTTTAAATGAGGTAACAGAAGTACAAATAGTTTTTAACAAGATAGAAGTTGCTGTTCAACAGTATCATGTAGATAAATAGTGTTTTGAAATTCAAAAGAAATAATTTTTGATTGAAAACGATCGACTCTTGGATCAAATCATTTCTCAAGATATTCTGAATATTGTTGTGAATTCTTCGTTAGATATAAATACTTCTGTGAATGTAAATTATTCTATTGCTATGAATGATTAGGTGAATTATGTGGAAATGTGCAACAAGTGTCTCGAACTTGAAGCTGAGCTTATCAAACAACAAAACATGGTTGAAAAAGATGAGTACAATAAATTTTCGAAAAGATTTTCTGAACTTGAACAACACTGCATTTCTCTTGAAATTGCAATGCAACTCAATATTTTTTTTTCAAAAGAATAACATATCTGTAAACCAAACTGAGCCTTCATTTGATCAATTATTTGAATTAAACAATGTGAAATATGAGCTTCAAGAAAAAGACACGACAATCAAGAAGTTAAAAGCACACATTAAGCGTGTCAATGAAACTTCTACCAGTGAAAGTGTGAAAAAAAGACTTCAATGAAATTGAGACTATCAACATTGAACTGGAACATAGGGTGACAAAACTAATTGCTAAAAATGAGCATTTAAAACAGACGTATAAACAACTTTATGATTCAATTAAACCATCATGTGTTCGCGCTAAAGAACAAACTGAATCTTTGGTTAATCAAGTAAATCAAAAGTCTGTTGAAATTTCTTATTTAAATGCTCAATTTCAAGAAAAAGTGTTTGTTATAACAGCATTAAAAAATGATCTTAGGAAATTAAAAGGAAAGGAAATTGCTGATAATGCTGCTACTATTACTCCAGGAATGTATAAGCTTGACCCAGTAATTTTGTCTCCTAAGGTTAAGAATAATATGAAAGCTCACGAATACTACCTTAAGCATACTATGGAACAAGCTGCTATTCTTAGGGAGGTAGTTGAATAAGCTAAATCACAAAACCCTTTAGATAGTGCATCTTACTTAGCCTGTATGTATGTTAAGCTGATTCAAGAGTTGCTAGGTTATGTTAGAGATACTTTCCCTGATATTCACAAACCTAGTGAGAAATTAGTTGTGGTCACGCCTATTAACAAGAAGAAAACAGTTCGATTTGCTGACACTATCACATCATCAGGCAACATTCCCAAAGTAACTAACAAACCTCTATTGTCTTCTACAAGAGTAAACCCAATGACTAGTGCTAGCAGGTCAAAGCTTTTAGGCAATACAAAGAATGATAGGATTTCGTGAACACCAAGTAGTAATGAGAAGAATTAAGTAGAAGTCTAATCTAGGAAAGTTAAATCTAGTTTAAATAAAAGGAACTCTGATTCTAAAAATGTCTGTAATGAACATGTTAAGCATCCTGTTAATGGTGCTAAGGCTCTTTGTTCTGCATGCAATAAATGTTTTTTTGATGCTAATCATGCTATGTGTTTAATTGATCATGTAAATAGTATGAATATGCGTGCTAAATCTGCCTCTAAGAAAAATAAAAAGAGAAAAGAATGGAAACCTACTGGAAAAGTGTTTAACTCTGTTGGATATAAATGGAAACCCACTGGAAGGACCTTTCACTTAGTTGAAATGGTGCCTTTAAATTAGGTTATCCACCTCTTATAGGAGTGCCTCTAGGGTTCCCTTTCCTCTTGAAAGTAGTGGCACAAAAATGTAGTAAGTAAAGTATATACAGGAGACTAAAGTACTAAGTCTGTTCCAAATAGCAAACCTAAGGTTGCACAATCTATGGCTGCTAAAAGAATGGAACCCGGTACATCTCAGGGATCCGATACTTCAGTTTCTCCATCTTCTTCTTCTCTTATCGACTGCAGGTTGTCCAAATTGTTCTGTGGTATTTGGATCCGGATGCTCCCCCCTCCCCCCCCTCCTCCCCCCCCCCCCCCCCCCATCCCTGGTATTTGGACTCCGGATGCTCCAAGCACATGACCGGAGATCGGTCTCAGCTCACCAATTTCGTTCATAAATTTCTCGGTATTGTCAAATTCGGTAACGACCAAGTTGTGAAGATTATGGAATATGGTGATTATCAGATAGGGAACATCACAATTTCAAGGGTTTATTATGTGGAAGGACTAGGACACAATCTATTCTCAGTTGGTCAATTCTGCGACTCAGATCTTGAAGTAGCTTTCCAAAAGTACACATGCTTTGTTCGTAATCTGGAAGGTGTTGATTTACTCTCAAGATCTTGAGGAACTAACCTGTATTCTCTGTTCATTAGGGATATGATGTCGTCTTCTCCTATATGTCTCTTGTCAAAAGCCACAAAGACTAAGTCATGGTTATGGCATCGTCGTTTGTCTTATTTGAATTTTGGTGCTATTAATCACTTGGCCAGACACGGTCTAGTACATGGTTTTCCCATACTTAAATTTGAAAAGGATCATTTATGTTCTACATGTGTCATGGGAAAAAGCAAGAAATAATCACATAAACCTAAATCTAAAGACACCAGTCAAGAAAAACTATATCTTCTGCACATGGATCTTTATGGGCCTATGCATATTTCAAGTGTAAATGGAAAAAAGTACATCCTTGTCATTGTGGATGATTACTCTCGGTTCACATGGGTGAAGTTTCTAGAATCAAAGGATGATGCTCCTGATTTTATAATCAAGTTTCTGAAAATGATACAAAATAGATTGAATGCATCTGTGAGGAACATTCATAAAGATAATGGAACTGAGTTTGTTAATCAAACTCTATGAGACTACTATGAATAGGTTGGCATCTCTCACAAAACATCGGTTGCGTAAACTCCACAACAAAATGGTGTTGATGAAAGGCGAAATTGTACTCTTGTTAAAGCCGTTCGAACAATTCTAATCTATGCAAAGGCTCCTTTATTTCTATAGGCCAAGGCAGTTGCTACCACATGTTACACCTAAAACCGATCCATTATACGATGTCACCATGGAAAAACTCCTTATGAGCTCTTACATGATAGAAAACCCCATTTATCCTACCTTCACATTTTTGGTGCACTTTGCTACCCAAACAATGATAACGAGAATTTGGGAAAACTTCAAGCTAAAGCTGATATAGGTATTTTCATTGGATATGCACCTAAGAAGAAAGCTTACCGTATTTACAACCGACGTACCTGAAAAATCATGGAAACCATCCATGTCGATTTTGATGAGCTGACAACAATGGCTTCTGAACAAAGCAGTTTAGAACCCGCGCTTCATGAAATAACTCCTACAACACCCAATTTAGGACTCGTTACAAACCCTCCTCCTTCAGCACCGTTTGTACCACCATCAAGGCATGAATGGGATCTTGTGTTTCAACTAGTGTTTGATGAGTTCTTCTCTCCTCCAGCTAGCGTTGCCTCTCCAGTCCCTGTAGAAGAAGCTCCAGCTCCTGTTGAGTTAACCAGTTCACCTTCCTCAACAACTGTTGATCAAGATACACCTTCACTAAGTACCTCTCAAACCACTCCACAATCACAATACTAAACAATTCTTCTCGGTGCTGAAGAAGAGTCACATGACCTTGAGGTTGCACATATGAGTAACGATCCTTATTTTGGCATTCTAATTCCAGAAACTATTTCTAAAGAATCCTCATCATCGGATGTTATTCCTACTACTGTGCACTCAGATGCTCCAATCTTAGAACACCTCAGTAAATAGACACAAGATCATCCATTACAAAACATAATTGGTGACCCTTCCAGACCCGTTTCCACAAGACTCCAACTACATGAACAAGCCCTATTCTGCTACTATGATGCCTTCCTAACTTCAGTTGAACCTAAGATGTACAAAGATGCACTAACTCAGTCATGCTGGATTGAGGCAATGCAAGAAGAGCTAAATGAATTCGAACGTCTTGAAGTCTGGGAACTCGTTCCTCGTCTAGATAAAGTGATGGTTATCACCTTAAAATGGATATATAAGGTCAAATTGGATGAATTGGGGGGAATCTTGAAAAACAAGGCAAGATTGGTAGCTCGTGGATACCGTCAGGAAGAGGGAATTGATTTCGAAGAATCCTTTGCTCCCGTGGCTAGACTAGAAGCTGTTCGGATATTTCTCGCGTTTGCTGCTCATATGAATATGATCGTCTACCAGATGGATGTAAAGACGGCATTTTTGAATGGTATTTTGCGTGAAGAAGTCTACGTTAGCCAACCGGACGGATTTGTGGATCCAGACAATCCTAATCACGTGTACAGACTAAAGAAAGCTCTATATGGGTTGAAACAGGCTCCACGCGCGTGGTATGATCTTTTGCATCATTTCTTCTATCCCAAGGATTTTCCAAAGGCATGGTTGATCCCACATTGTTCATTAGCAGAAAAGGCAAAGATATCCTCCTGGTACAAATCTATGTTGATGATATAATTTTTGCTTCTACTACTACTGAACTATGTGATAAGTTTTCTGAGATAATGTGTTCCAAATTCAAGATGTCAATGATGGGCAAAATATCATTTTTTCTAGGACTACAGATTTCACAGAGTCCTAGAGGCATCTTTTTAAACCAATCAAAATATGCTCTAGAATCACTTAAGAAATACGGAATGGAATCTTGTGACCCAATGGATAATCCAATGGTAGAGAAATCCAAACTGGATGAGGGTCCACAAGGTAAAGCCGTTGATCCTAAACATTATCATGGCATGGTTAGCACCCTTGTGTATCTTACATCCAGTAGACCAAACCTGGTATATGTTGTCTGTATGTGTGTTAGGTATCAGGCTCGTCCTACCGAAAAGCACCTACATGTTGTAAAAAGAATCTTTTGATATCTAAGAGGAACCGTCAATCAGGGACTATGATACTTGAAGGATTCTGCTATTACTCTAACAGCTTTTGCAGATGCTGATCACACAGGTTGTCAAGATACCAGACATAGCACATCTAGAAGTATGCAATTGTTGGGAGAAAAACTTGTTAGCTGGTCATCAAAAAGGTAGAAAAGTGTTGCAATATCTAGTACAGAAGCTGAATATATAGCATTGTCCGACTGTTGTGCTCAAGTCCTTTGGATGAGATCACAACTTACTGACTATGGCGTTGAATTCAATAAAATTCCAATGTACTGTGATAACAAAAGCACTATCGCCTTATGCTGCAACAATGTTCAACATTCTCAATCAAAGGCCTATACGACATCTGTTATCCGCTTCATAAAAAAAAATTAGCAAGTTGAGAATGGGTCGTCGGAGATTTACTTATGTACAGTACGATATACCAGTTGGCGGGACATCTTCACCAAGGCTTCTAGTTGAGAAAAGCCTCATTGAATCACCCATCCCTCCCCCCCCCCCCCCCCCCCGCGACAAGTAAGGAATGGAAGTTTTAATTTGAGATCTAAAAGAACTAGCAGTATGAAGCCGAAAGAATTGTGGTTTATAGTAACCTATTCTTATATATTCTTATATCCTCTGTATAACTATGTATTATATATTACTAAAAATAACATACTAAAGATTTTTCACTTCTTATAAATTTTTTATAAAAACTCCAATAAATTACAAATGAACAAAAAAATAAAAAAAGGATCAAAAATATATTTTCATGTCTGATTTCTAGCATAGATAATATTTACGCTCAGAAATACTCATTTAAACAATGGCACAAAGCTGTATATAATGTTTGAATAGAAGCAATGATTATGGCTTGTAATATTTACGATAGCAACCCGGTCATCATGTTAAAGGAAAGTATTTTAAAAAGGGAAAACTCAACTCTCAATGGGATGTTGCAGAAGGATAGCAGAAGATGTCAAGATTATTAAAGATCAAGATCAAGATTTGACAAAGTGTTTGGATACATCCTCCAAGAACTTAAGAAGAATAGACTGGAGAAACATGAAGTTAAACAAGTTCAACAATCATGTTTAGGGGCGAATTGTTGGGAATTATGCTTTCCTGACTTAGTACCGTTAGTTATATATTTAGTACCGCTAGTAATAGTTAGTACTGACAGTACAAAATGTTAAGTACTGCTCAGATAGTTAGTACCATTAGTATAAAATAGTTAGTACCGTTTAAGAGATATGCATGAGATATTATAGGAAAAGATATGCATTATCTTTTACGCATTTTGTAAGCCAAGATTAGGGTTTTCCTTGGTGTATAAAAGGAACCCTTACGGCATAGTTAGAGATATCAGTTCATTGTCAATCTCATAGTTAGCAATCAATATAAAAGCTTAGTTATCAATATTCATTGTTCTTCTTTGCATTATAAGTTAGATTCCGCATAACTTATAGTGTTCTTAATCATTGTTTCTCCTGTAGTTTGTGTGAATCTATTCATATTAGCTACAACCCTTAACAAGGTAGTAAGATCTATATTCAAAGGGATCTACAATCACCCAAACTAGCTTCATTAGAGGAAATAACTCTTGCATATCTACCAACCTTGTATAATCTTTTAAGCTTGTGAGTTCTTGACCCTCCTTTCTTCTCTAACTTCTTGACTCTCAGTTTCATACTTGTAATCTCCTGAGCTTGAGCAGTCTTTGTATTCTCCAGGTCAAGGACTCTTTGTTGCAATTTGGTACAAAATTCCATCAATTTATTGAGTTTTAGTCTATCCTCATCACTTCGAGGTGTGTTAACTCTTGTGAGCAGTGAATCATTGGATGTTTCAGACATATTCTTAAACCTAGTTCGAGCAATTGTATCCCTCATGGTGTCTTGGCGCCTGGGACCACTACCTGAACTAGTTCCTAAGAAACTTGGTACATTAAGTGTTGCCTTGGATCAGGTCTTATCTATGTTACCACTGTCCTGCTCTGCTTCTAAGCTAGAAGCAGTAGTGGAAACCCTCATCTGCAACATTGTATGTAGGACCACCAGGCTGAGGTATCTCATTGTCCTTTCTCTTTGGCCTTCTTGATCTTTGTTTTAGTTGAGGTTGAGATGTTGATGGTTGAATAGTAGTGGGTGTGTGTTGGGGATCAGTAGGCATTGCTGAACCTTCACTCTGTTCTTGTTGAGCTTGTACCATCATTGTAGGAAATAAGGGTGTGCCCCTTCCAGAAAAACCTTTCCCCGCCCTTCTCATGTTTCCAAAAATCTTCTTAGTGTAAGAGGGTGAAACATAAATCCTTTTGTGATTTGACATTCCTTCAAGTTGTTTCTCCAAAAATACTTGCACAAACCTTGGATACATTAAAAATTTACCCACATTATCCAAGTTCTTCACCATACTTTCAAAAATATACTTTGAAAAGTTAAACTTCTAGTTTGTATCTAGGCAGATAATTGCAGAAGCCATAGTGCTACTAAACTTATTTTGTAACACCCTCAAATCTGAGTATGCAGCGGAATGTTGAATATCCGAGGGCGTTACATTTACGGATCAATAGCACAAGATCTGAGACCGACTACTAAATTTTTCATTTGAAAAAGATACATTGGATAAACAAAATACTTGTTTGTTACATAAGCCCATGGCTTCAAATTGTTCAACAATATAAATAAAGATTCCGGTTTATAACAATTGTCCCCAAAATGTAATAAGACCCCAAATCTTAAGTGTTGACTCTTCAATTATTTACTTCTAATGTATTGTCGCACCTCGTGCCTTATTGACCTGAAAAACATGGTTAAAACGTCAACATAAAGTTGGTGAATTCATAGGTTTATGTAACTCAATGGTAGGACAGCAAGTTAAATATCCGGATTTGTGGTTTTGGGAATTTTGAAAATTGGTTTACAAGTGTTAAAAGGATGTGTTTTGGTTTTACTTGTTTGACAATCAAAAGTCATAGATTTTCTTAAAATGGTTTTTGTTCATCATTTGTCATCTGATTTCATGAAGATTAGTGGCAATTTTGTGGTTTAAATTGTTGTCATAAGTCATCTTTGTGTAAACTTGATGGTTTTGCTTTTGTGAAATTTTTGGTAAAAATTTGAGTAAGGTTTTGTTGATCAAAGGCTTATCCAAGCCTTTGATCATTTGGGTTGTGCTTTAAACACTTATTTGAGTGTATTTTGGTGCGTTTGACTCTCAAAAGTCAAGTGCACAAGTGTGCACACACCCCTTGAAACTGCACTGTAGCAGCAGCCATATTGGTACCATAGCTGCTGATTTTGGTCCATTTTAGGGTAGCTTTAGGTCATCTTAGGAGCTTATTTTCATAAAAGTTTTTAAAGTTTTGTTTATTTTCTTAGCTTAATTTAGGTCTTAAAAGTGCTATTTTCATAAAAATAAAAAAAAGGGTAGTGTAAACATTTTTTGCTTATTGTGTTTAATCTAGATCTTTACTTGAAAAAGTGATTAGGTGGGCTTAATAAGGACTCATTATTGAGCTTATTTCCAAAAGCTCACTTTTCAGTTTGGCTCGTTGGTGATTCTAGCTTAATTAGAAATTGGCTTATTTGGAAAATTTTTGGAGTTTACCATTTTTTGACGCAAATTTGAGTAAAGTTAAAGTGTTTGTTTGGTAATTTTTTTTTTGAAATGGATTAAGCACATTATAAGCATTCCAAAACATCTTTCCTTTTTGAATTTGGTCTTAATTTAAGCTTAAACTTTGCAAAATACCAAAAACCAAAATTTTGTGCTTATTTGGCTTATTTTCTGAGATAGCAGCTATTCAGCCTTTTTTTGGCTTATTGAGTGCTTATTTTTGTAAGGTGACTTTGTTAAAGTTTCTTAAAAACATGTCATGAACATCTTTCGTGTTTTGCACTTTTGCTAAAAATCACTTTTGTTTTTTTGGGATCTACAGTGAAAATCGGGTGGGCTGTTCAGATTAGGAAAGAAAAAAAATTAAATTTAGTCTTTTGTCACGAATAGTCCCTGTCGTTAGTCCATTGTTAGTCCATGTTAGGTTTAGTTTAAATAATTTATTAGGTTTAAATTTAATTAGTTTAATTAGTCTTTAATTGATAAGTAAAATTTAGGGCTTTTATTTTTCTTAATTTTCTGCACTTTTTCTCTGTCTAGTGTAATTTTTATAAAATTTTTAGGTTAATATTTTTAGCTCTAAGATTATTTTTTGTAGTTTTTAATCATTTAAATCTTAAAAAAATTCATAACTTTTAATCTATAATCTCAAAAATAGTGATTCTTTTTCCTAAAATTTTCTTTTTAAATCTAGTATTTTTTTAAAAATTAGTTTGGTTAAATTAGGTGCATTTTTGCAATAGTTAGGTTTTTAGCTCGTTTTCTTAATTCCTGTTATTTGCATTTTTGAGTTAGAATGCTGTTTAGGTTCCCTTAGTTGTAGGATTTAATTGTCTTGCCTTTATTTGGTAGTTTTTTTAGAATAAATCCCCCTTTATTTGATCTATTCTCGACTCGAATCCAAACTTTCCAAGAATTTCAATTCACGACTTCGTCGGGGAAACGACCCGGGAATAATACTTCCGGATAAAAATATATTTGTGTGTATTTTCATTGTGAGATTTAACATTTTACGCTCTCAGGAATTGAGGGGTAATTTGTGTAAATTGTCACGGGTTTATATATACTAATATATTATTATTGATATACGTTTCTATATGAATCAATTTTTGGCGCCGTTGCCGGGGAAGCCGTGTACGATTTTCAAGGATTGTTTGTCGAAGTAGAGTCTTGAAGACCCTTCCTTCATTGGGAGTTAAATTGTATTTTGTGTATAATATAAATAATTTTTTTTTATTATTAATTCGAATCCTTTCGAATTAACAATACCAAAAAAAAAACCTAAAAATATTCTTCTTTATCCTCTTATCCGTATAATTCTTTTCTTTAACCCTCTATTTATTTAATTCTTGATGTCGACATTCGGGTTTTATCCTTGTTATAATTGTGGAAGGACAAACGAATTCCCACAATGCCTGTGTTCGACTTATGAGATGTGCGGTTCTTACCTTAATGACGGAGTTTGTTTAAGTTGCAATCCAACTTATAATTCTTTCGACAACTCTTCAAATTTTTCTGACCCACATCAACAATATTCGACATATTTTTGTGATAATTGTGGTAACAACCATTACGATGATTTTGATTGTCCATCACGAGTCCCGTTTAATTTTGAGCCGGAACCATGTAACAATCAAAACTTTAGTAATAATTATGTGCCATATGACTTACAAAATAATTGTTGTAAATGTGGAGGTCCACACGACGGTTCGCAATGTACACAATTATGGTGCGATCATGGTGAGCCGATTTGCGAAAATTACGAGGGATATCATATGGATTATCAATGTACTCAAGCCGAAGAGATAGAACGACAACGGGAATATGAAAAAAAAAAATAAAAAAAAAGATTTAGAGATGAGCGAGAAAAATCAATGCAGAATTTACGGATACGTTTAATTTTTTTTTTTGGAAAGAATGTAACATCCAACGGAAAAGATGAACTGCTGCCCATGCCTATTATGCGGAAGCCGCGAAGCAAGAAGAAGAAAAACAAACTGCCAAAGAAAAGGAGGCCGCGGAGTTAGAAGCTAAACGTAAAATTCAAGAGTGCTTAAATATCGAAGAAAAATCTATTCCTCAAGCTTCTACCCGTTCAAGGAAACTTCGAATTGATCCGACTTTAAGTAATTTCACAATTTCTACTAAACGTATTCTTTTATCAGATTTTGAAATTTCACCCGTCACTCCAAATGTGAAAACCGTTAACTCTCTAAGTATGGGGGATAAACATCTTGACACCTCAAAAGATTCACTTGAATCTAGTGTTAGAGATCCTATTCCAATCCCAAGTGAGTCTAACGATACTTCCAACGATGCATGGGATTCGCTTCTTAATGATGATAAATTTCAAAGAGCTCTTAATGATTGGTGTAATCTTATACAACAAAATTCTAAGCTTTCCATTTATGATGAAAATAACAAAATAAAGGATTGTTATAAGCATTCGCATTCTGCAATTACACCCGACTTACCCATTCCGGACTCTCTCATAATGGAGGATGAGCATCTCGACACTATTCCGATAACAGAATCGGTTAATACAATCAAGTCTAGTGTTGAAGACCTTGTCCTTACCCCAAGTGAGTCCGCGGATTTATCCAGTGGTGAAAGTAAGTGTGATATGCCCATTAATGATGATTCACCAGAATCTCATTTTTTGACTTTCGATAATCCTCTATTTCCGACGATACGTGTGATGTGCCCGTTTGTGATGATTCTTCTACTTTTGATGCTTTGAACGATAATTCTAAGATTTTATCCAATTCCAACAATGATGATACTTCAAGTGATGACGATGATTTTAAGGATGTCGAGTACGTTAGCTTAGAAGAGGTGAATGATGAGAAAGAGTTTGATTTAGAAGATATTTTTCAAATCCAAGACGTTATTCTTCGTGAGAAATTTAATTAACGTCCATCTCTTTATTACTAATATCGAATCTTGAAAAACAACCCTACTCCTGCTTTGCTCGAGTCTCCTCTTCCATTTCTTATCCCTGTCGCGGATAGTGATTCATTCTTTGAGGAGTCCGATACTTCTTTTTCTCATTCAGATAATTCTTTACCCGAATTCGAGTCTTTTAGCGATCATACGAAAGAGACGAGAAGTGGCAGTACCACTACTCATGATAATTACTCTCTTCCCAAGTATGATTCGTTTCTTTTTTAGATTGAGCCAGATCTGGGAGGGTTGACTAGCATTGCTATGAATAATAATTTGACAAATTACCCTCTTTTGGAGCTTTCCGAGTTTGAATCATTTCATTTCGATCCGTCATTTCCTCGTCCTCCTCCGAAACCACCGGATGTTGAGATTTGCTTACATTCTGATCCTGATGCTCCCGTGATTGATAATTTTAATGAGCTTAATAATGACCAATGGGGAAGTGAGATTGATTTTTCTCAAAATGTTAAAGATGACGATTCCTTCACATTTGTCATTCAGACTTTTCTCCCATTTCTCACCTACCCTGCGGATTTTCCTTTACTTCTCTCCACCGGGAGTGAAGATACGATCTTTGACCCCGGCATCTCCACTTAGAGTCGGTGGCCTCTCGTCGCGATGGAACTTTCATGTGCTTTAATGTTTATCCAAACATTAATGAAAGCCCGATTGAGATTTTCTTTTTCATTTGCTTCCCCAGGGACAACTTAATTTGGGGTCGAGTCAATCTCGTGACTCGGTTAACAAAAACAAGCGTTTCTATCTTCTTATCTATTTTCTAACATTAATGTGAGAGGGCTCGCCTCTTTTCCTTTCTCGTGTTTCGTGTTTTGTTGGTTTGTGTTGTTTTGTCCAGGATTACCCGGATTTTGAAGACTCTCTTGCTCTTTGTTTTGTCCATTTCTACATTCAAGCTTCATATCCTCAGCTTCATTTAGGGGATCCCATATCCTTATCTTATCGATTAACCCTTTTATAATTAATGTTGACACCCTTTGCCCTTATCTTTCAAACATTGAGGACAATGTTTCACCTTAGTTTGGGGGGGTGTATCTTCGATATGACTTGCATGCCACGCAACCTTGTTTTTACCCTCTCTAAGTATGCCTTTTTGTGATAATGTACTTAATATATGAAGAAAAAAAATTCCATAAATAAGTTGACGAAAAACACCACTTTTTGGTAGTCCGTTTGTGAGAATAGGAGTTAATTTTGACTTGACCCGGGCGTGTTGAGCTCTAGCTGGTTTCCTTAACCATTATGAACATTATAAGCTTTTGCTAGTCTTTTATACAAGAAGCTTTAAAATGTGAATTCTAGCTTTTCAAGCCAAAGAGTTTAAAAGTTTCCATAATTGACTTTAAATATGCAAAGCTCGTTTATAAGGGCTAAGCTTTCACGAATTCTATTGCTTTGAATTTTAATAATGTGAAGAACAAGAAGTGATAGAGTTAAATATAAGTTTATGTGCTAAGCAAGATTCATCTAAAAGCTCAAATGAGTAACTTGTGGCTTTTTCTCCCATTAGCTTCTAATTCGCCTAATCATACGTGCTCATTTTAATTCAACTAAGTTAGCCAATGTATCTAGAAAAAGCTTCACTCATTTGTGAATAAGAATGTTGGTTCAAACTTGTAATTTGATTCTCTAAAACGAAGTTTTTCTATTCTTAGTGTTTTGGAAAGATGAAATGCCAATGAAGCATATATTTATTTATATGGAGCAAGTAAAAGATGTGTCGTGATAGCCCACTAGGGAGCGAGGCCTAGGTGGGTGTTTAAACTAAGACACCGGTCCTTAGCCATATTAGGAAGAAGGTGTTGTTGTGATAGCCCTCCCCGCTAACCACGAGGAGGGTGTTCAAACTAAGAACACCGGTTGTTGTTGGGATAGCCTACTCGGGAGCGAGGCCTAGGTAGGTGTTCAAACTAAGAACACATTCCTAGCTTTTGGAACTTATGTTATGATTATGATTATGTTGCAAAAAGCTCAATAGTTGAAATTTCGTTCTCTAAAATCAAGTTACACTTAGGGACCAACATTTGCAAGGGCTTAATAAGTTTTTGCTTGCTTTGAGTTATGGTTCATCTTGAATTATAGCTATAGAAATAAGTTGATCTATGGTTGAGTTGAAATGAGTGCATATATCTAATCATATATCCATGTCGGGAGTTAAAGGTTCACAAGTTCATAAGTATGTTAGTGTCTTAAGATTAAACTTATATTGCCAACATGATCTTGTTTAATAGCTTGGTTTGGAATTAGTGAAAAGTCGAGGACGATGAATTTCCCTCTTTTGTGCTCATGGATTATATTGAGTATCCTATTCCATGATCCTAAAAGTTTCATTTTGCAATGATTGCCATTAATGTGTTTATGATTGTGATGATATGAGAAATATGGTGCTATGATTGTTTTCAAAAGGGTATTTATAGAGGCAAGGTAAAAACCAGGGCATTTTGGAAACTAGTAGCCTTTATCCTTCTAGATGAAAGCTATACTTTTAAGTTGTAGTCAAAGGGATTTAGATTCAATGGTTTACAAAGTGTACAATTGATAACATTGCGTGAGGACACGACAATATCTTAGTTTGGGAGAATTTTGATATATGATAAATCATACATGTTATTTAACCCGAATTCATTGCCAAATGAGCCGAATTATGCCATATATGTGTGTGTGCATTTGTGCTTTTGTATAAACATGCAGGAAAAAGGATGAAAAAAGACAAAACCAAGGAAAAAGAGCAAAAATGAGCACCGAACGAAAGAGAATGATTAAGAAAAGTGATGGGATTGAGGAGTGGTTCCTCAAGATTATTAAAGAGGATCTAATGATCAAGGAAAGCCCGAGGAACCCGACAACCAAACCTTTAATCAAACACAAAACGTGAAATGACTAATATACCCTTGAGTGAAATTACAAATTTACCCTTGGTAAATTTAGCATCTAACTCTTGGTAAAATTTTCATTACACTACATCTTATATAAATACCAAATACCCAATCACTAAACAACCGAATCCAGCCCAAAACAAATATTTTATCCCAGCGCAACTGTTTTATACCACAACCCAACAATGAATAAACAACTAATATACTCTAATGATCCAAACAGTACCCCAACCACCAGCCTCATTTTTGGCGGGAAAAACAAACAAACACCGAAAATTTCAATAGCGTCCAAATTATTCAACCCCAATTAAATTAACTCGAGTTATCATTTAACCTAATCTGTTGCGAACTTAACCCACCACAAAAACAACCCACATGGCCACGTGGCAAGCTGTGAGTGGAGAAATGATGATCCGTGTGAGGTACAAATGATCTAAGGGTGTGGAATGATAGTTGTTGGAGTCAGTTTGTGATCAAAGGCTAAAAGACGCTGAGATGACTACTCATCTAGCTCACATTCTCTCCTCAAGCTCACATTCCTCCTATAAATAGATGATAGGATTTCAATGTAAAGGGGGTCTCTCATTCATGTATTAGAGTGGGTTTACCACTCTATTTCCTTTGTAATGCTTTTCGTATCAATTTAAATACAAGTTTCATTTTAATTCAATCTCAATTTACATTACCTGCAATTTACATTTTCATAAAAAAACCCAAAAAATACCAAAAAGAGGTCATATCTTGTTGCATTGAGTGGATAAGCTTATTAATAAGCTCAATAAGTTCTCCAAGCTTTCTAGCTTGTTGATTGAGCTATTGTGTTAATTGATATAGTCTAATCTCATTCAAACACTCTTAAATCCGAAATTTCATTGAAAATTGGTCAAAAGCTTATTGGAGAGGAGCTTATGGTTTAGAGCTTGTGGCAAGCGTTTAGGTACTGAGATTGTAATTGTCAACAATTTAAATCTTAGTGGAACTTATTGCATTTGGTAAGTTTCTCAGTTAAGTTTCCTCTTAATATTTAGTGTAATTTTGATATTTTTCTTATTTGCTTATTTCATTGCTTATTTCTTGCTTATTTTATGCTTATGTGTTCTTGTTATTGCTTATTAGAGTAGCTTATTATCTGTTCTTGGTTATTGTAGTTTAGATCTTTGATTTTCATTTTTTGTCATAAATATCCTAAAAAAACCAAAAATAAGTAGAATATTGGTTTAATGTTGTTTTGGATCTAATTTTAAGGTTGGTTCATTAATGTTTGATGTTGTTTTGATGTTTTGGAACCTGCAAAAGTGTTGTTTGTTAAAATTTGGATTTGTGGTTTTGAAATTTGGTTTACAAGTGTTAAAGGAGTGTTTGGTTTTACTTGTTTGACAATCAAAAGTCAAAGATTTTCTTAAACATGGTTTTGATCTCACCGTCCCCCCACCCCACCCCTCTTTCATCATTTGTCCTCTGATTTTCCATGAAGAATTAGTGGTAATTTTGTGGTTTAAATTGTTTTTGATGTATAGTCACACTTTGTTGTAAACTTGATGTTTTGCTTTTGGGAAATTTTTGGTAAAAATTTGAGTAAGGTTTTGTTGATCAAAGGCTTATCCAGATATGATAATTTTGGGGTTGTGCTTTAAACACTTATTTGAGTGTATTTTGGTGCGTTTGACTCTCAAAAGTCAAGTGCACAAGTGTGCACACACCCTTTGGAACTGCACTGTAGCAGCAGCCATATTGGCACCATAGCTGCTGATTTTGGTCCATTTTAGGGTAGCTTTAGGTCATCTTAGGAGCTTATTTTCATTATTTAGCGTATTTAAGATTAGGGTAAGAAGGCTAGATAAAAAGTTTTCAAATTTTTGTTTATTTTCTTAGCTTAATTTAGGTCTTAAATTCTTTTTCCTGAAATTTTCTTTTTAAATCTAGTATTTTTTTTTAAATTAGTTTGGTTAAATTAGGTGCATTTTTGCAATAGATAGGTTTTTAGCTCGTTTTCTTAATTCCCGTTATTTGCATTTTTGTGTTAGAATGCTTTTTAGGTTCCCTTAGTTGTAGGATTTAATTGTCTTGCCTTTATTTGGTAGTTTTTTAGAATAAATCCCCTTTTATTTGATCTATTCTTGACTCGAATCCAAACTTTCTAAGAATTTCAATTCACGACTTCATCGGGGAAACGACCCGGGAATAATACTTCCGGATAAAAATATATTAGTGTGTATTTTCATTGTGAGATTTAACATTTTATGCTCTTAGGAATTAAGGGGTAATTTGTGTAAATTGTCACGGGTTTATATATACTAATATATTATTATTGATATACATTTCTATATAAGTTACTAATCTCATCCTAATATTACTAACACATAAATACGTATACGTATAATTACTTACACAATTAACGCGAAACCGCTTCAATCACCAAAATCATTTCCTTGTCACCAAAAGTAAACAAAATGAATTCCATAAAATCGAACACAAATCCAATCCCAATGAGACGATCACGCTCAATGGATTGATTATCCAATGTCACATATCCCACATAAACACATATAAACACGTATAAACACATATAACACATAACCCATACATATAGAACAGATATTTAGGTCAACACTACGGTTTGACGAACCTGCTCAAGCCACGGTTGTCATAGTATCCCCACCTTGAGAAAATCTCGTCCCGAGATTTAAACATACTAGGGGGGGGGGGTTTTCCGGGGTCCACAACACATTGGGGGCATTTAGCATATCGCCAAAACAACTGAGGACACATAGACCTCATTTGATCCTTGCGTTCCCAAGTAAGCTCAGGACCACGCTTCAAATCCCAACGAACTTTCACTAATGCTATCATAATACGCTTTTACTCATGACCTCTCGGTCCACAACATCAACGGTTCCTTGACAAAACAAAGAGTCTTGTCAACCTTAATCTCGACTAACTTCCACAATCCGAATCCAACTGCTAATGACTTTGCTTACCCCCAAAAGGGTGCAATTAGCAATACAACAACCCCAAATGAAAAGAAGCATCCCACTACATGAACCTCGCTGAAAACTCATCAAAAACCCTTAAGTTGTTGTAACAACGTGTTTTATATCAAACAAGAACTGTCTTGAAATTCAGATATAAGATGTTACAAAGCTCAACGTATCTAAAGAATCCACGCAAATTCAGGTTTACTTAAACTTTCAGCACCTCCCAATCTAATTTCGGATACTCAGCTCATAAAGCAGAAATTCTAACAGAACTTAGGCCCCCAATCCATTCCAACAGATCTCAAATGGTCCTACATAACTCGGTTCTAACTTGTCTTTCTTTCTAAACGTACTACACCTCTCCAAGGTGAGACCTTAAACCACCCATAACCTACCAACATTAATTCAAAAGTTTCCCGCTACTATCAAGCTAACTCTTTCGATAATTTGGCTACCAGAAGCCTTTCCTGTATTACCACTATCTTGTTGGTTATTTCTTGTACCAAATTCGATCATTCATCACTCTCTTCAGTTTCGGCCTATAAAATGGTAACCTACATTCCTTTCCATACCATGCTTCAAATGAAGCACATCCATACTCGAATGATAATCCCCACCTTAGGGAAAACTCATCTTCATGAAAGTAAGTATTCTAATTACCTCTAAAATCTACCATACTTGTCCTAAGCATAGCTAGGAATGGGGTGACTTAGTCAGTCCATTGACTAGACCCAAATCGCATCGTATCCACTACTCACACTTGGTAACTTGACAACAATATCCTTAGTTATCCTTTCCCACTTCTACTTGGGTAACTCAGGTTGTAGCAACAATCTTGAAGACCCTTGATACTCAACTTCCACTTCCAAATACGCTAAATACTTACTACCGCAACTAGCTATATCCTTCTTCATACTCAGCCATCGATTAGTTAACCTAAAACCACACAACATCGTATCCGCTCTAGGATGGATAGAATACTTTGTCGTATACGCCACTTTAATAGCCAAGGTCCTTACATCTCTCCAAATGGAGGTCCGAACCTTGTCTAACCGATATAAACCACTCTCCCACTCATTTTCACGCTCATCTGGTTCCCACAAGCCAACCCCGTAACATCTTATGTTGACACATTCTTTGCTTTGGACATCTTATCTTATGCCACCAACATCCTTTTCTCAAACCTAGATCGGATTGTCGTACATCTATCTCAAACTCATTCTTGGCTTTACTCCTTCTTCCTACACCACGATACAACATCTACATTTGCCTTTCCTAGATGGTACTTGGCCTCGAAATCAAACTCACTAAATAACATCCATCCATCACCTTTGCCTCTTGTACAATCTTCCGATTGAAAGTGTGTTGGAAGACATTCATGATCTGTCTTGATTTCTCATGTCCTAGTTTACTTAATGCCTATTAGCATTATAGGCAAAACCTACCACGTTAGTCATGCAATCCTGCATAGAAACCTACAGTTTGTCGCGACGTACAAGCAATCCCTTCTCCTTTTTCCAAGCATGTTTTCAAATCCTTGCTTCTGCGGTCATATTATACTACAAAAATCATCTGGCTCCTTTCGGGCTAATGCCAAGTCTGCTCATTACCCATTTGATTCCTTCCACATCTAGTAGCTTCTCTTTTCTACCACTTCCACGTTGTTGGAAAGAACTTTCACGTACATACTTTCTTTCTTGTGACTCAATGATCATCTTTTTACGTGTGACTCGTACTCCTCCTTAGACTGTTGGTTCAGTTAAAATATCACTCTGTATATATACGTTAACTAGCATTGTCCTATATACGCCTTATGCCACCACCCGGCTCATTAACTCCATGAAAACCACTGGTGCATTGGTTTTTAACCGAAAGGCATACCGTAAACTTCAACGTGTCCATTACGCATCCTAAAAATAGTCTTGGCTACGTCATCCCCGTGCACCCTCCATTGGTGACATCACATACGAATTTTCTATCTCACTCTTGTCGAGATAATCTATGCACATTCCAAACTACCCACCTTTCTTCTTACCAAGCAATACAGACGCTTCCCACAACAAGTTACCATTCGAACCAAACTAACCCTTGCAACTCCTATAAACATTCCAACATGTTGCTTCTAAAGACGTCAAAGACACGAGCCTTCGCAAATCGGCGGTCGCTCCTTTGTACTAATTCTTATGAAATCCCATTCTATTGCGCAAGGGGTAAAACATCCTAATTCCTTAGAAAACACTATAGAGGGCTCACCATACTAACAAAGGATATCACATAATCTCACTCGTCTTCCTTGTTACTCTACGAGACTATATACTCTTTAGTTCGTTTTCTCCATGAACCTTAAGTACTCTCCAAATTACAAAGGCATTTTAACTACCTTTTCGTGGCATACCATCCCAGCCTTATGTCTCAACAACCAATTCTCTCCTATGACTACATCAACACTCTCATGACTAAGAGGTACTAAATCAAAAGTAAAACAAGAATTCTCTAATTCCAACTTGGGATTGGGAATAATTCCATTCGCTTTGCTACCATCAATCGCACCACCCAGAAGATACGTCTTAACACCAACTCTAGCACCAGCCATGAGGAAATTTCCAAACTTCACATGCACCAATTGGTATGGGAACCAAAAAATCTTACGTATTCCAAAAAGAAAAAAATCAACCGAATGTAAACGTCAACAAGAAGAATGAACCTCCGACCTAACAAATGCATCAACGATTTCTAGAAACACCCCCCCCCCAACGAATAATACCACGTACCACGACCTATTAATTAAAAGATTAAGAACCTTTGTACCAAAACTACTAAAAAAGGATTTTTACCCAAGGGAAACTTCCCTCATAACCTTATACCAATCATTTTTCAAAACAATCGAATTCACCTTTAGTTTAATAATGAAAAATACATTTTAAGTGTAAAAATAAATTTAATAAAATTTTCATAAACTTATTCCCCCAAATATGGTTTTTCATAAAAGATATTCAAAAGATGATTTTGAAAAAAAAACATGTTACATTTATTTATCTAATTTATTTTTAAAAGTTAGTTTTTAACACTAAACAATATGGTTCAACTACAACAACATACATTCAAATGGATTTTATGTCCTCACAAAAAAAAATTCCATGATAGCAAAATAGACTCCAAAATACCTTAAGAATTCCAATACCAGAATATTAATTTACTTGAAAACGAACACGACAAGAACTCTTACAAACCAAACAACCATAAGGCTCATCCCTACAACGTGCTTAGAACCAAACCAAAAAGTATGTCACCTTTAGACAAAGGAAAACAATCAAAACGACCGAACGGAGAACATAGAACACTAGTTCTATGATAACACCTTAGAATACCAACACGAGCGTTGGATATCTCAACAACGCGCTAACGAACCAACTTAAGAATCGCGACGACAATACCAATCGGTATTCGTAGTATCCGAAATGATAGATGAAAGGGAACCATACCATCTACGCAACCGAACCTATTATAATTGCCCGATCGGTTAGAGAGGGAATTCTAACCACAAACCATCCCAACAGTTCTCACATTCACATCTACACTACAATCTACACAACTATCCTGACTTACATCCTTACATAATACATACAAGCAACAATGATCAATGCAATGAAAGTCACAAGTCCACGTGTGTGTTGCCTTTATAATTATGTTCAAGACCATAATTATAATTGCACCTTTTTCATACGTTGTATTACTTCCAAGACCACACATCTCAATGATAACACACATCTACCACATAGCACTTAATATAACCCAAATATAACTCAAACATGATAATTCCATCTAAAGAACCACTAAAATTCTAAATCGACCAGACGAAAGACAGGAAGTCACATCCGTGACCCAAAATAAAAAGCAATCCTCGATTTATAGCAAGTACGAGGGGTAGTAGAAAACGAGAATTTTAACTTATTGTTGGGCCTCGCTTGGGTTTGATCTTTTTCTCTCAAAGTCACCCAACTGCAGCGGGTCCAATGAGGTAAAAATCTCTCACGATATCTCCTAGGGGCTAGGGGAAGACTGACCTAAAACAATAACATAAGGGGTATTTATATTAGATACACCATATGAAAAAGTATATATTTAATATTACTATAGTAGTAATTCAAATAGAAAAAAAATCAAAGCTTTTCAGGTAGCGAGAAAATACGGCATCTACGTACACAAACACTCTATGCCCTAAAATGAACTATATGAGGGACGTAAGCTATAGTCTAGCTTCAACCACTAGTTCTCTATAACCAAAGCCTCTAGATAACAATCTGTCACACCCCGCAGGCGGAAACGCGCAGGCGTAAACAGAATGGATATCATCACAACAACATGGTGTCTATATAAAGATACCTAAAAAGAAAATAAAATAATAGCAAAGACACAAAAGTGTCAGAAAATACCCCCAATACTAATGGTGGCGTTATTAATGATGAAGAAGGTCTCATCAATAAATGACATGAAAAAATATAATCCAAACAATTCATGCAAACGCATATATTCAAACAGAAAGCATAAAAAAACTCCAAGCATCCTACGGTCTCCTCTAGCTACTGTGCTCTATCTTAGCACCATTAAGCTCACCTGAAGATGATGCTTAAAATGTCAACATAAAGTTAAGCGAGAATCATAGGTTTATAACATACAACAATATCCCAAAATAAACATTCAATTAGCTGTTGTAATTACCAAAATAATTCATGACAACAATTAACAACAACGGGACAGATCGTGCCCACGATCCACAATCATATCAACTACATATGTGCGCTACATGGCCTCATATTAGCTCACGCAATCTTACCACCGTCAAACCTTGTTTTGCATATTAGGATCCACAATATCAAACATATCATACACTGGGTAGGCGTACCCATCCTATCCCATATCAAAACACATAAGTGGCGTTTCACTCATCCGATCAATAAGTACAATAACTACAGCATGCTTAAAACGATTGTAACACGACAACAAGACTAAGCTTATTCTCACCCCAAAAATAACATGAGAAAAAGCGGTATGAAATCACCTTTGCTTAGCTTTCAAAAAGGATTATAACAAAAAGCATCACAACAACTTGCACAATCTAAACAACAATAATAACACGTTGTACCACTGTACTAAGCCAAAATCTTAATGCACATGTAACAATCATATGATGGATGTATAAGATGTTTAATTACCCTCATGGGTCACCCCGACACCATACCCAACTTTAACCACTTTATTAACAAGTTTCACTAGTTAGACACAATTTGTTCAAAACTACAAAATTTTAACGCGATTTAACGTACTCAAAACCTCTACTTACTGATCTCCATAATTCATACCAAAAATCACCTATGTTCATTTATGAGTATATTAACTACCTTATGATTCCCAAGAGCCATTTACATATACAAGTACTCCGAAGAAAATCAAACTTCAAAACAGTCCCAATTCAGATATGATTGCCACACTAAATGCTTTTTAACCTGAAACCATACTGAGACTAAAATCAGAAAGCTCTCCTTTGGGGTATTTCTAATATACACATATAACTAAACTCCTGTAAAAGGGCTAAGTATATTCGATTTTAAGTGGGGTAACTTTATAACGTCGTAATCGACACGTATTTTACTGTTTGACAAAATTTCTTGCAACCAACGTTTGACTGACTTACCGACCTCAAAAACCTTCGAGGCCGGATGTTCTAGAAACTAGACTATCTGAGCTACGTCATAAACACCGAAAACTTGACAAAAGCTATTACCATCATTGAGATATCAGCCAGCCCTAATTTCTGCCCCAATTCTAAATCAAGTCTAACGTGAATTAGTCTAACCAATTACCTCATAAGGCTTTAATTAAACCCTAATCATTGCAATATGATTTAAACATCATAATTTTACTGAATTTTACAAAACCATTAATTCCTCTAATAATTATTACATGAATTAATATTTAAAATCAAGGATTATTTAAACTTACCAAGAGCTTGATTTCTTCACAAAAGCAAAAACACTAATTTTTCTCCTCTTTTCTTCTTGTTCGTCCGATTATACAAAGGGGGAGGGGTTTGGGATTTTATTTTGTATTTATAAGCCCCTAACTAATTATAGATAAGATCTAATTAGTATTTGTTTCCTTTTAAAATTCTTTTTTTCTTTCTTTTTCCTCTAAAAATTGTTTTTTACTATTCATGTATAAAAAATATTTTATTTATTTATTTATTAATTACTTAATTATTTGCTTTACCTTATGTTTTTATAAAAACCTAAGCTTATTTGAGCATACCTTTTTGCGTAAACGCAATTTACTAGACCTTTAAAAATAATTAAATTTTCATTTTTATTAAACCTAACATTCCAAAAATAGAAATTTCATTTCTTCCTTATTCTAACTACTAGAACCTAATCTCATCCTAATATTACTAACACATAAATAATACGTTTAACGTATAATTACTTACACAATTAACGCAAAACCGCTTCAATCACCAAAAATTATTTCCTTATCACCAAAAGTGAACGAAATGAATTCCACAAAATCCAACACAAATGCCCTCATTCTTTTCTTAATTTTTCATTTTCAGAAAGTAATTTTGCCACACTATGCTCTAACTCAATGCTTATCGTTTCAATCTCATCAATGTCTTTCTTTACATTTTTGACATTATCTTTTCCACTCAAAGATTTAATCCTATCCTTCACCTTTTAGATGACCGTGTCCTTTTCTTGTGACTGAGCTTTCAATTCATTTATTTCAAATAATTGATTAAATGTAGGAGCATTTTGGTTTTCACGAAAATTGTCCTTTTGAAAAATTTCTTGATTGAGTTTATGTTGTCTAATTCCAAGAAATTTGCAATGCATTTTCGAAGTGTTGAAGAACTTTTCAAAAGTTTATCATAAACATCTTTTCAATCAAACTAGTCTTTTTGAGAAAGCTCTAGTCTCAGTTCTAGGACACTTAATTGCATTCTTTCACACATGACTTTTTCACTTCAAGAATATCCACATAGTTTCACAGCAATTATGACAATTTTCTTGAGACATTGATTTGTTCGGGAGTTGGGATCATTATCAATGCTAAGTTGTTTGATTTGAATTTCAAAAACATTTTTGTCTACAGAACATAATCACAATAGACCGCTTCTATTTGGTTAAAAACAGTTTGAACTTTTGTAATTTCATCTAAAAGAGTTTTATCAAATGCATTAAATGTATCTTTTAAAACTTTTAAAAATGGAATTATTTCAGTTACAAAATAAGCTTTTGTATGTTCAAAACCCCACGCACCTGCCATTACGGCATTAGATGTGGTTCTTATTTTCACGACCTTGTCAAAACTGGCGAGTTGATATTTTAGCTTTTTAAGACTTTCATTTACCAAACTTACCCTAGGAAGTTTACTAGGAGCTTCAATTCTAAGAGGTGTGTGTGACTTAACAGATGTGTCAGGATTATAGTTTGAATGTTTTAACCAGAAAGCTTATTCTGCAGACAATTCTTTTTGAGTGACGAAACGTTTACCAAAATCTTCTTTTATTATATTCATCTTTGAATAATCAATTGGAGAAATATTAATTTTCTGTTTTAGTAAAACTGGATCATTTTGTTTATCAAGCATCGTTGATCGACTCGCTTCTTCCAAAATCAATATCTCTTCATCATCAATCATATAAACCACATCATGTTCTTTAACAATAACACTACCATCATATAATGTTGGTTTAATCCGCTGAACGTTTTTAAGATTGAACGGATTTTGGTAACCAATAGCTTGTTTGTGGGTGTCGCCGTAAAAAACTTGTGGTTTCGTTAGCATATGCATTGCTTGCGTAGATCGATACATCTTACAAATGATATTTTCTAGTTCTTTATTTTTTTTCCAAAACAATTTCCTTGTCAATGTATTTAGACTCTTTTTCTTTAGATTCTGTTTTGAAAACAGTTAATGTTTTTGCTAAGGATTCCTTTTCTTTGAAAGAGTTTCTTTAAGTGTATCGATCTCTTGCTGAAAAGCCGCAAGCTTTGCATTTCTATTCCGAATTAAGTCATCCATTTGAAAACCTATTAATTTTTTACGTTTGTTCAAATCTACATTAATCTTTGTTTAAAATGGGCACTCGTTTCTTTGTATCTCTCAAGACTCAGCTGATTAATGATTCATTATCATTTATTTGTCTGATTTTCCTTATATAAATTAGCTACATGATCAGTCATTTGTTCAACCAAAGATAGAACCAATAAATCATTTGTGGCAGAAGAATTAGTATCCTAAATACCGAATCTTGTGACTCTTGCAGATATTGAGGGGTAAGAAATGATATTGCTATCACTGTTTATCTCATTTATTTGGATAATCAACAATATGGTGTGTTTTAGAACTATGTGCATCTCTTTGAACATACATGATAATCATATCATTTGTGATAAGAATTAGATTATGTTAAATCAGAACGAGAAATCTGGATCACAGTTTGAAAGATTTGCCATCAGAACCACTTTAGCCGAGGATATATCATCACAATCTGAGTCATACGCATCTAAGCCTTCAGTCAGGAAGGCTGAATTCTAAGGAATTATCTGTTGATCAACTTGAATTTTTGATATTACAGGGTCTGCTATGAATTTAAGTTTCTCTTCATCCAATATCTGACCAGCTTCTTGTGCTTCAGCTAACATCAACTTCTCCTTAAAACATGTAGAACTTCATGGCCTCTTTGTGTTAGTCCCACTTGAATGGATCTTGAATTCCTTAGCTTGTGTAAGGTTTAATTATGCTAGATAAATCCAACACAACTATAGTAGAAACTTTGTAAAATATATCAAAGATTATATGGAATCTAATTTTTGATCAATAAGAAGAATATGCAATAGAACAATAATTCTAATGAACACACAGATTAACAAACAAAGCTTTAATAAATTAATACGAATACTCTAACTAGTATTAGGGTTACAAAACCTTGAAGCTATAACGATATAAAAACAAAAGATTTCTAGATTATGATATCAAACTCTATGCCCTATGACCTCTTTTTATACAACAAGAAGTCCTAGTCGATTTACAATAATTTCCAAAAACTTAGGATATTCTCAAATATCTATTCTATAAATAACAATCCTTATCAACTAAGTAATCTTGATCTCTAATCATCATTATCCTTTTTTGGTAGTCTTTATCCCTATCTAAGATAGTATAAAATCTTCTAGCAGTCTTAAATCTTTCAGTAGTTGTACACTTTGTAATAGCAATATCTAACTAAACATAACAGTAGTAACTTATTACACCTATAGAAGCATAACTTTGTACAAGCAGGTTAAGTAACTACTTAGATATTTTCTTCAATCTTCACCATTAATACTAATTTTTACTCTAGTAGTACTAACATATACTAGCAGTAGTAACTTGCTCTAGTACTAAATAATACCCTAGCAATACTAAGTTACACTATCAGTAGTAACTAAGTTACACCAGCAGTACTAACTACTTAGCATATTTTCCTTTAAAGTTAATGAACAACACTAACTTTATGCTAGCAGTAGTAACACAAAACTTATCAGCAGTAACTCTAAGATCATCAAGAAGTCTCAACAATCCTCCCCTAAACTTGATAGTTATCTCTAAAATCATTAAGTTTCTTCATTAAAAACTTCATTAATCACTAGGAGGATGCTTCCAAACACTTCATTGATTCTTGAGCTGTTTTGTAATGAGCTTAAGAAGCTGATAACACATTTCATTCCAATGATCAGCTTTAAGCTTCTTGTTCAACATATCAGTAATTGTAGGTGATGTAAGAGGATATCTCTTTTCTACCAACATATGAATGTGCACATTTTGTTTCCTCAATGAATGTACTCCACATGAGTCATAAAGCTTCCATTATAATACTCTATAGTCTGATTCATTTTCCATACTTGATCTTCAACATGTGGGTCAAACATTGTCTTCAAATATCCATATAAAACTAAATCCATGTCCTCTACTGGTCTTGTTGATCCATACTTAGCTTTTACCAACTTGTTCAAAGTTTCAAGTATTCTCTATTTAAAAACTTTAAAGATATGACTGAACACTAAAGTACATCTTTGAACGCCACTCAGCCTTTGATTTTTTGGTATGATTTTCTTTCATTCTTGTGGATTCTTCTAGTCAAAACAATGCTTGGGTAGATTAGTAGTCAAAGGAATAAGATAAAACTGCTACTTCCTCTTCATCCGGAATGACTTCCATCAGAATTTAAGCCTTGTTGTCTCTTTATCCACATCCAATTCATGCCTTATTAATATTTCTTGTTCTAGCTCACTCTTCCTACTCTCTTTGAACTGCTCTCTTGTGCTATCTCTGCTTCAGCATTCTCTGAACTTCCTTCAACCAACTCAGTTCTGTAGTCAATAAAGGTATTCACCCTTTTCATTGCTTTGTCAAATAATTCTTGAATATTTGCAAAAGACTTGCTCTTCAAATCTTTGGGCTTCCATCCTTCCATGTTTTTTAAATAAGGACACATGATACTCCTTTGTTGAGCTTTTGTTGGTGGTTTGTTCCTTTTCTCTTCTGTTCTTTTTGCTACAAAGTGCTTCCTTCTTTTCTCTAAGAGTTGTTAAAACAATATAGCCCTTTCTTCAATGGTCAACTCTTCTTGTTCTTATGCTTGCAATCTTTCAGCTAATAATTTATCAGCCTCAATCTTTGCCTGTATATCATCCCATGTTTCTTTCAAGGCAATGTTGGCTTCAACTTTCTCTCTTACAATCCTTTCTTGTTCATCAAATTCAGCTTGTAACCTTTGAGCCACTTCCTCATAAAGCTTGAGTGCGATCTTCTTTGATAATTTCTTCACAAGGTTCAGGTTAATCATTTTTGCCCTTTACCAATTGGTCTGAATCTTTGCCTGTTATGGTTGTTGTGAACTCACAATTGCTGGTGTACGTTGCTTGCTCCTCTTCATGAATAACAAGCCTTTTGCCTTAGGTCTTGTGCTAGTAGCTGTAATTATTGTAGCAACAGTTGTTGTTGTAAGTGTTGGTGTTGTTATTATTGATTCCCTTGGCTTTCCTACAACGTTGGCTTTTTCCTGAACTTTTGCACTTTTCAAAGCTGCAAGTGCTTGAGCCAAAGTGACTTCATTTACACTTAAGTTTACATCTTTATCAGACACTCCTTGTTTCGCAACAAATACTTCTTCACCAGCAAGATCACTTACATCAAACATTATATCATCACCATACCTCCCTTGAGTTTTATACCAATGTTTGTCTCTGCATCTTTATGAATGTCATCAATTTTCCTTCCCTGTTTGGATGCATCCTCCTAATCACCCAAACTAGCTTTATCAGAGGAAATTATTCTTATAGATCTACCAACCTTGTATAATCTTTTAAGCTTGTGAGTTATTGATCCTTATTTCTTCTCTAACTTCTTGACTCTCAATTTTAAACTTGCAAGTTGGTACATAATTCCATCATTTCTAAAGTTTCAATCTATCCTCACCACTTCAAAGTGTGTTACCTCTAACGAGCAGTGGATCATTGGAAAATTTAGATACATTCTACAGACTAGTTGTCAATTGGTATCCCCTAGGGTTTCCTTTGACGCCTAGGTCCACACTAATGACTAGTTCTGGGGAACTTGGGTTCATTAGTTTTCTGACTAACGTGTTGCCTTGGATTGGGTCTTATTGATGTTACCCCTGTCCTGCTCTACATCTAATCCAATAGCAGTAGTGGCAACCCTTTCTAAATTGTTATCCCTCTCCTTATAGACCGCCTCATCTGCAACATTGGTTGTAGGACCACTAGGCTGAGGTATCTCAGTGTCCTTTCTCTTTGGCTTCCTAGGTCTTTGTTTCCTTTGAGGTTGAGATATTGATGGTTGATAATGGGGGCGTCGTGTGATATGGGGATAGTGTGTTATTGCTGACGAACCTTCACCCATATCAGCTTGATTTTGCACCACCATTATTGGAAATAAAGGTGTTTCCCTTCTAGAAAAACCTTTTCCTACCCTCTCCATATTTCTAAAGATCTTCTTAGTGTGAGAGGGTGTAACATAAATCCTTTTGTGACTTGACATCCCCTCCAAATGGTTATTCCAAAAGACTTGTACAAACCTTGGTACATTAAAATTTACCAGCATTATCCAAGTTCTTTACCATACTTTCAAATATGTACTTTGAAAAGTTAACTTCTGGTTTGTAGCTAATCAGGTAATTACAGAAGCCATAGTGGTACTAAATTCATTCCATGCAGTAGTCTTGGCACTTAGACATTGCAAAATGGTATGAATAAGGAATTTCCATTATGGAGAAAAGAATGCCTTATAGAATGTAAGTTTGTATGAAAGTTTTTTCATACCCCATTCTTGTAAGTTCTTCAAAAATGGTAGAATTTGGCAAGCAATCCATACCTTCCTCATCATTCAGTTGAAGGTCACTTATAATAGATGCTTCAGTAACAATTATCTTCTTCCCATCCACTAGGGCTTGTAACTGTACATCACATTGACAGTTTTTGCCTTGACAGTAGCCCAGAATTGTTTAATAATAGAAGTATAGAAGTTAGGATTAACCGCTTTTGCATACTTGATAGGTGTGCGTGATTAGAAAATCCACTATCTGCTCAAACCCTTCACTTTCAACGGGTTTAGCCCAAAACATGACCAAATTGTGAGTATTAGCAAACTGTAGGGTCGTCATTGTGTTGGGTTTTGATGATGAATGATGAAATTAAGTTAGGGTTTGTGATTAGAGAGTATATGATTGAATGAAATCGATTAAATGAGTGAATGAAACCCTTAATCGAAGTATTTATGAAACTACCCTCAACAACATTAACGTTCACCAGCAGTTGTAAGTTATGCCTAGCAGCATTAACTTTCAACAGCAGTAGTAAGTTTATGCCTAGCAGCATTAACTTTCCCTAGCAGCAGTAAGTTTATGCCTAGCAGCATTAACTTTCCCCAGCAGCAGTAAGTTTATGCCTAGCAGCATTAACTTTGAATCACCAGCATTAACTCTAATTCCATTCTAATCAGCTTTTCCATCATCAAATTAACATTTTAGCTCACAAAAACTCTCTGTCTATTTTTGATTTCTCTCAATTCTTTTTACTCATAATTCTCTCTTTCTGTTTTTAAACAACTATCTTTCTGTTTTTCAACTCACAAATTCTCTTAATTCTTTTACTCGCCAAAACTCTCTATCTGTTTTTATTCCACACATCTCTCTTTTTGTTTTTATTCTCACCAACTCTCTTAATTCTTTTTCTTACAATTTTCACAATGTTAATTATACCAGCAGTATTAAGTATAACTAACAGCATTAACTTAGCAGTATTAAGTATAACTAGCAGCACTAATTATACTTAACAACAAAAACTTTTAATGACATGATATAACAATACTCAATTAATACAAAATTCTACAAAAACCAATAAAGAGATACAAGGCTTTTAAAGGATTTAGCTTCCAATATAGCAATCAAATATTGAAATTCTACTTACATCAAACGCTTTTGAAAGTAAATCTGCAACATTCTGGCCGTATAGATTTATAAACCATTTGAAATCAACTTCTTTTCATTTTCATCCTTAATAAAGTGATGTCTAATCTCTATATTCTTCATTTTTGAATGAAAAACAGGATTTTTAATTATGCAAAATAGTACTGTTTTTTATCAATAAAGATTTTGGTATGCAAAAAAATCTCTACCTATAATCAAAAAATTGATTCTGATCCAAAGCAATTGTCTATCTGCAACTTGATGCAATCACATACATCAGCTTCTGTTATGGATTTGCACCACTGTCTGTTTCTTGCACTGTCCATGATTATCAATCTACTTCCAATGAAATTGAACAATCCTCCTTTGTAGACTTCCTATCCATGCTTGCTCCCTTGCATATTCACTATCGTGTATGTACCAAAGATCAAAGAGGAATCTTTTGGTTACCCAAAGGCTAATTGTAATTGACCTTTTAAGTACTAAAGGATCCTTTTTACAGCATGAGATGTAACATCTTTTGGTTTTGACTTGGTATCTATGGCGACAAGCACACACTGCAAAATAATATAGGTCTTAAAGAAGTTAAGATACACAAGAACCAAATCATTGATCTATATACATGAACATCCACTTCTTTACCATCTTCATTCTTGAGCAAAAGCTTTTGAGTTTCCATATGTGTGCTTGCTGTATTGATATCAGTAAAACCAAATTTCTTTAAAATCTTAGTCACATACTTGTCTTGACTGATAAAAGTCCCATCCTTCTTCTACTTTACTTGCAGTCCTAAGAACAATGTGAGTTCACCCATAGAACTTATATGAAACTTCTTATGCATCATCTTCTTAAACTCAGTGCATAGCTTCTTGAACGTGTGTGTATGCGAGCAATGTGGCAACCCACGTGTGTAAAACACGATCAATAACCAAACCCTAAGCTTCAAAGCTTTGTAAATACCCAACCCTAGCTCGTGTAAACCTTTTTATAAACTTGTATGACAACTAGAGATGTTTGTGGGTTCGAATGAGATCAAGGGAGGTGTTTGTTTGCGGTTTGAAGCTCGAACACAAGAAATAAATATGTGTGTAGTTGTTTGAGAGTGTTTAGGGTGTATGTGAGTTTTCAAGAGTGTAAAGTGGTAAGTATACATGAGTATTTATAGGCAAAATGTCTAGTTACATATTCCTAGTCCTAAAACCAACCAAACCGTGCCCTGTCTACTAGTGGTTTTGTGGTTTTGGTTAATCACACATAGTTTTGTTAAAACCACAAGGTACTATTCTTAATTACAAGATATATGTACAAGATATGCTTAGATACTTGAAATCTTATGATTTATGTGTGTGTCTTATGTTTAGCCGGTTATACAAAGGAAAAGAGAAGCCAAATGGTTATTAACCATTGTGTAATAGATTAGTGGGGGACATTTAGGACTAACATTAATTAATGGGAGTTTGTACATGTACTTAGCAATATCATGGAAGAATTCTAGGTAATTTGTATATACATATGTATGTCGTGGGTTTTCATAGGGAAGGAAGGATCCAAAGTGATCTTTAACCCATGTGTATTAGCTAACTAGAGACATGTTGTACAAATCTTAATTAAAACCTAGATGTACATTGTACTTAGTGTAAGATTTAAGGATTTTCTAGTTATTCTTGTCCCATAATTCGGCTCTAGTGGGTATTTAACACAAGAATTGATTTAATTTTGTGTTAAGGTTTTAAAAGTGGGTATTGGTTTGAGTCTAGGTAAGTCTAGGTATTTCCGGGGTATGTCCAAATGTATTTTATTGCGAAACGTAACCCTTTTACGTGACCAATAAAAATAAAATACGCAAAGTACATAATTATCTTCTTAATAATTATATATTACTTGGTTGATGTAAACCTTAATTTATTTGACGACCGTTTACATTAATTGATTTTTTTTTCTAGTCTACGCAATTAACTTAAAAGCAATTATTAAAAGTAAACGCGTATCGGACTAAAATAAATAGTGACGGATAATAAATGTCGTACAATGACATGAAAATGAGAAATGTTACACATTCTAGGCAGTAGTCTTAGCACTTAGACATTTTAGAATAGTATGAATAAGGAATTTCCATTGTGGGGAAAAGAATGCCTTATAGAATGTAAGCTTCTGTGAAAGTTTTTCATACCTCATTCTTGTAAATTCTTCAAAAATGGTAGCATTAGGCACACAATCCGGACCTTCCTCATCATCTAGTTAAAGGTCACATCTAACAGATGCTTTAGTAATAATTATCTTCTTCACATCCACTAAGGCTTGTAATTATACTTCCCCATTGATAGTTTTCGCCTTGACAGTAGCCCAAAATTGTTTATAACACGAAGTGTATATAGTGGGATTAACAGTTAAAGCATAATTTATGGTGTGTGCGTTCAAAAAATCCACAATTTGTTCTAACCCTTCAGTTTCAGCAGGTTTAGACAAAAACGCGACCAAATTGTGAGTATCAGCAAACGGTAGGGTCGTCATTGTGTTGGGTTTTGATGATGAATGATGAAATTGAGTTAGGGTTTTTGATTAGAGAGTATATGATTGAATGAAATCAATTAAATGAGTGAATGAAAACCTTAATCGAAGTATTTATGAAACTAACCTCAACAACATTAACGTTCACCAGTAGTTGTAAGTTATGCCTAGCAGCATTAACTTTTAACAGCAGTGGTAAGTTTATGCCTAGCAGTATTAATTTCCCTAGCAACAGTAAGTTTATGCCTAGCAGCATTATCTTTCCCCAGTAGTAGTAAGTTTATGCCTAGCAGCATTAACTTTCCCCAACAACAGTAAGTTTATGCTTAGCAGCATTAACTTTGAATCGCCAACAATAACTCCAATTCCATTCTAAATGGCTTTTCCATCATCAAATTAACATTTTAACTCACAAAAACTCTTTGTCTGTTTTTAATTTCTCTCAATTCTTTTTACTCACAATTCTCTCTTTCTATTTTTAAATAACTCTCTTTTTGTTTTTCAACTCACCACTTCTCTCAATTCTTTTTCTCACCAAATCACTCTATCTGTTTTTACATATCTCTCTTGCTGTTTTTATTCTCACCAACTCTCTCAATTCTTTTTCTCATAATTTTTACAATGTTAATTATACCAGCAGTATTAAGTATAACTAACAACATTAACTTAGCAGTATTAAGTATAACTAGCAGCACTAATTATACTTAACAGCAGAAACTTTTAATGACATGAATAACAATACTAATTCATACAAAACTCTACAAAAACATAAAGAGATAAAAGATTTTAGAGATTTAACATTCCAATACTAGCAATCAAATATTGAAATCTACTTACATCAAAAGCTTTTGTAAGCAAATCTGCAACATTCTTGTCAGTATGGATTTTGACCATTTGAATCAATTTCTTTTCATTGCAATCTCTAATGAAATGATGTCTGATCTCTATATGCTTTGTTTTTAAATGAAAAACAGGATTTTTAATTATGAAAATAGTAATGTTATTGCCAATCAGATCTTGGTATGCATAAAATTATACCCATAATCAAGTAGTTGATTCTGAATCCAAAGCACTTGTCCACAGCAACTTGAAGCAGCCACATATTCAGCTTCTGTTGTGGAATTTGCAACCACTGTCTGTTTCTTGCACTGCCATGATATTAATCTACATCTAAGGAATTGACAACCTCCTGTTGTAGACTTCCTATCCAAGCTTGCTCTAGCATAATCACTATCAGTGTATGCTACCAAATCAAAAGGAGAATCTTTTAGATACCAAAGGCCTAATTTTGGTTGACCTTTTAAGTACCTAAAAATCCTTTTCACAGCATGAAGATGTGAAACCTTTGGATTGACTTGGTATCTAGCACATGCACACACTGCAAACATGATGTCAGGTCTTGAAGATGTAAGATACATCAATGAACCAATCATTGACCTATACATATGAACATCCACTTCTTCACCATCTTCATCCTTGAGCAGAGGCTTTTGAGTTTCCATTAGTGTGCTTGTAGTCTTGACTTCTGTAAACCCAAATTTCTTTAAAATTTTAGCAACATATTTATCTTGACTAATAAATATGCCATCCTTCTTCTGCTTCACTTGTAATCCCAAGAAGAATGTAAGTTCTCCCATAGAACTCATCTGAAATTTCTCATGCATCAACTTCTCAAATGCAATGCATAGCTCCTTCTTTGTTGAACCAAAGATGATATCATCCACATAAACTTGGACCAGCAAAATATCACCTTTGTGCCTTTTGATGAATAAGTTCTTGTCAATTTTACCTCTTTGAAACCCATCGTCCAACAGATATGTTGACAAGGTTTCATACCAAGCTCTAGGAGCTTGATGTAGTCCATACAGTGCTTTTTCAACCTTGTATACTCTATCAGGAAAGTCTGGATCTTCAAATCCTGGTGGTTGACATACATACACCTCTTCTTTAATCTTCCCATAGAGAAAAGCACTTTTTACATCCATTTGATACACCACAAAATCTTTAAATGAAGCATAAGCTAAAAATAGCCTAATTGCTTCAATTCTTGCAACAGGGGCAAAGACTTCATTATAGTCAATCCCTTTTTCTTGTGTGTACCCTTGAGAAACCAATCTTGCTTTATTTCTTATCACAATTCCTCTTTCGTCCTTTTTATTCCTAAAAACCCATTTAGTACCTATAGCCCATTTTCTATTTGGTAAATCCACCAAAGTCCAAACTTCTTGTAACTTGAATTGTAGAAGCTCTTCCTGCATAGCCTCTATCCAGCTTGGATCCTTCAATGCATGAGTTACCTTTTTGGCTTCTTCTTGTGATAAAAAGCAAGCAAACAAGCAATTTTGAAAGTGTTTATGGTTTGTTCTTTATTGAATAGTCTAACAAACCCATGTTCCTCTAAATTCTTTGACATCCTTCTTATTTAAGTAGCTGATTGCAAATCTCTAATCACTTAATTAAGAGGATGATCTTTATGAATTCTTGTAGTTGGAATAGGACTGACTTGGATTGTTGTATCCAAATTGTTCATGTCAGTCTCTGCACCAACATCTTCATCATATTCAAATATGCTATAATCTTATAATTTAGGCACATTTGGATCAAGTGGAAGTTCAATGCTTGTTTTTCCACCAACAACATTAACTTCATTTGTGCTAGCAGCATTAACATTGTTAGTGCTATTAACATTATCTTCCTTCTATTGATCAATACCTTTACTATCTTTTCTTGGATTTTCATCAACCTTCTTTCCATCATCACCTGAAGGTTTGAATTCAGCATCAGGAGAACTCTTTAAACTTTGAGAGAATGGTGGATCAGCAGTCTACAATGGTAGCAGTATGTAATCTTTGCCAGGTACTATCTCTATTCTAGCTTTACCTGCATCATCACATGCTTTTGTATCTGCATTACCATTAGACTGATTTCCTGTAACAACTGGCTTATAATTCATTGACTTTGTTAGTGCACCAATATCAAAAAGAAAATTTAGTCCACTTCCTGTAATATTAGGTGTATTCTCACTAAACTGGACATGTAGGTTCCCTTCAACTATCCTTGTTCTACTGTTGAATACTCTAAACACTTTACTATTGATTGAGTACCCAATAAAAAATCCTTCATCAGCTTTACCATCAAACTTGCCTAAGTGATCTATGGTATTGATAATTGTAACAAGACACCCAAATGGTCTCATAAAGCCTAAAGCTGGTTTTCTACCAAGAAAAAGTTCATAAGGGGTCTTGTTATGAGGCTTAGTTACTAATACCCTATTTTGCACATAGCAAGCAGTATTAACTGCTTCAGCCAAAAAAGTAGTAGGTAGTTTAGAATCAGCTAGCATTGTCCTAGCAGCCTCAATTAGTGTTCTATTTTTCCTCTCAGCTACTCCATTTTGTTGAGGAGTTCTAGCTATACTAAATTCTTTCTTAATATCTTTTCACTTACAAAACTGATTCATCTCCTTATTCTTTAACTCAGTTCTATTGTCATACCTAATTACCTTAACCTTTTTATCTATTAGATTTTCTACTCCAGTTATAAAGGACTTAAGTATGCCACTAGTCTCATCCTTAGTAGCTAGAAATAAAACCCAACTAAACCTACTATAATCATCTGTGACAACTAGGCAATACATCTTTTTCATTAAGCTTTTAACAAATGTTAGACCAAACAAATCCATGTGAAACATATGTAAAGGCTGGCTGATTGAAGTTACTGTTTTGGACTTACAAGAAGCTCTATGTTGCTTTCCCTTTTGACAAGCAACATAGGTTTGATGAATTTCAAAAAGTTTTAAAGGTAAACCTCTTACAAGATTTCCCTTAACCAATTTATTCATAGTTTTGAATTTTATGTGTCCAAGCCTCCTATGCCAAAGTTTAGATTCATCAGATGTGGCTTTTGCAAAGAGACAAGTTAAACCTCATTTAGGAACAATATTCTTTAAATCAACACTATACATATTATTCTTTCTAGGAACTTTAAGTAAAACATGACTTTCATCAGTTAACTTAAAGTTTAGAGACAAAATAATACATCCAGTGTCATTAAAGAGAACACTATTCTTTTTGTCATACATTTATGAGACACTAAAGAGGTTAAACTTTAACTCTCTTACAAAATACACATTCTCAAAATCTAAATTACCAGTTTTGATTGTACCTCTACCTGCGATTTTCTCTCCTTTGGGGTTACCTCCAAAGGCAACATATCCTCCATTAATTTCTTCAAAGTCAGTAAGATAGGACATGTTCCCTGTCATGTGCCTTAAGCATCCACTGTCAATCACTCTTTTCTCCTGCAAATCTTTTTGTGGATTGCCCTGCACATAAGGTAAGAAAATTAGTCTCTTTTGGGGACCTAAGCCATCACTGATTTGGATCTGCCTTGTGCATCAATATAATTAAACCTTTTTAGGATGGTTGATGCACTAATGTGTTTAGAAACATGGTCTATTACTTTAGTCTTTGGTTTCCAAACCCAACAAGCTGAGGCCTTAATATCATTAACCTAGTTTCCCTTAACAGTATTAAGTACTACTTTTGGCCTAGCAGTATTAACCTTTTGATATAAATTACTATTCACTGTTGTTCTGGGTTGAGCAGTATTAACTGGTCTAGCAGTAGTAAGTGATACTACGCCATACCTCATTAATACTGCTTTTGGAACCATGTTCCTTTTAGGACTGGGGTGAGTCATTCTAGAAAAATTCTGGTGATTCACCCTTTGAGTATAGTTCCACACTAGTTTTACCATCTTTTTATTATTAAACTGTCTCTGATGGTTATTACAATCATACTGCAGGTGATCAAAACTTCCACACACACAGCAAGCTTTGTTAATCATCTCAAAATTACTTCCAAGTTTTTGAGACATCATATTATTCCAGTTTCTTTGGTTTCCTCTAGGACTACGTGTGTTTAGCCTATTTTGATTGCCTTGTTTAACAGTTATTTTCCTAGGAGACTTTACTTGCTCTTTAGATTTAACAAACTATATTTTAGCAAAATTAGGTTTAACAGTTTTCTTATCTATCTTAGCCTAAGGCACATCTTCTTCCTCACTATCAGACACCTAATCCTCAATAATTGGAGCACCATTATTCTTCCTAACAACCTTAGGCTTTGCTTTAATAGTCTTAGCTTTACTAGTCTTAACTACAGGCTTCTTAATTGTAGGCTCACTAACTATAGGCTTATTCTCAAACTCTTTTAGACGAGAGGATGAAAAATTAGGTTTTGGAGGCATAAAGTTTCTTGTATAGGGAGGTGGAATAGCATTATACCCTAAACTTGTTTTCCACTTATCAATTATCTGATAGTTTATTAGTTTGCTTAAACTTTTAGATGAATTCTCAAGTTTTTCTACTGTTAGCTGAATTTCATCTTTTTGTTTTTGAGCCAGTTCCAACTTCCTCCTAAGCTCTGTAATGGCTACTTCTCTTAATTGAATCTCACATTTTAAGACCTTGATATCTTCTTCATAAACAGCCTCATTTTTCTTATAATCTAGAAGTATTGCTTCTATAGACTCTAAACCTGTTTTATAAGTAATAGCATTTAACTTTGATGTCCTTAAGTCTTTTAACAGTTGTTCATTTTGTTCTTAAAGAATTTTAACATTTTCCAAACAAGATGATGAACAGTTTGAATTAGTACCTCAGAGTTAGAACTTAGAGAAGTGTAAG
This sequence comes from Tanacetum coccineum, assembly GCA_026074375.1. Lineage (NCBI taxonomy): Eukaryota > Viridiplantae > Streptophyta > Magnoliopsida > Asterales > Asteraceae > Tanacetum > Tanacetum coccineum. Next base: position 99,891 of record BQNB010002364.1, read on the forward strand.
CCATGAGTGCAAAGTTAGTTGGACCTTCTTCTGCTTGATCACTCCAATCATAACCAGCATCGTCATCTTTACTGGCACAACCCTTCTTGTGTTCTCCCTATTCCTATTTTCTTGGTTCCTAGGAGCCCTGCACTCTCTTGCAAAGTGTCCCCTTTTGTGGCAATTGTAACACTCTACCTTGGACTTATCAAATCCAATGGTCTCAGTACCATTCACAGAAAGCTTCCTTCCAGTGTTCTTCAAGAATCTCCTTGCCCTTATAGTTAGCATATCCATCTGCCACCTTAAATCCATCTTTTCTAAATCATCAGGATAGATTTGTTGCAAGTCCTCATTGTCAAGTTGTGGACTGTTTGGTTGACTTATAAAGAAAGCACAGATGACAGCATCACTCAAGTTGTCAATTGTTATTGAGTTAACATCAGTAGCTTAAGTGCTAGCAGTTGTAGCACCAAGATCAGTATTAACTGCTCCATTTATATTGATGGTGTTATTTGAGGACATAGAGGCTGCGTTTTGTGTGCTTGAGCTTGATGTCCCTTTGACCTCTGGTTCATAGATATTCAGGTTGTTGTAAAGATTATCCAAGCTTAATGTATCTATCTCAGGCTTGTTCCTCCACATAATGGTATGTGTGTTTCATTCTGGTGACAGACTTCTTAAGAACTTCTGATTCACATCTTCTTGTGAGATACTTTCACCATGAATCTCCAACTGACTGATAAGATTTTAAAGCCTATCAAAGGTTTGATCTAACACCTTTGAGCTAGATGTAGTAAAATTTTCATACTGTTGCTTTAGAAGATTCCTCTGAGTCTTTTTAGTAGCAGCATTCCCTCCAAACCTCTTCCTAACAGCCTACAGCAATGACTTGGCATCTTTGATGGAGTTAAACTTCAATTGATGTTCATTAGGGATGCCCATCAATAAAGTGCTTCTTGCCTTCAACTCTAACCTCCTTTATTCCTTTTCTTCAGCAGTTGCAGGAGCAATTATAGTCTCAACACCTTCAATAACTTTTGTTATTGGAGGTGCATTACCATTATCTATGACTTCCCATAGAGAATAATCAATCATCTAGATGTACTATTCCATCCTCATCCTCCAAATCTCATACTCACCTGGTTTAAGCATAGGCACTTTTGATGCAGCCACCATATGCGATGAGTCTTGATCCATATCTTCTTAGAAAAGTTTCTCAAGGCAACAAGCTCTGATACTACTTGTTGATCCCACTTGAATGGATCTTGAATTCCGTAGCTTGTGTAAGGTTTAGTTATTCAAGATAAATCCTACACAACTATGGTAGAAACTTTGTAAAATATATCAAAGATTATGCGGAATCTAATCTTTGATTAATAAGAAGAATATGCAATAGAATAGTAATTCTAATGAACACACAGGTTAACAAACAAAGCTTTAATATATTAATATGAATACTCTAACTAGTATTAGGGTTACAAAACCTTGAAGCTACGAATTCTAGATGACAATGTATATTCACTGACATCTAACTCTATGCCCTAGGACCTCCTTTTATACACCAAGGAGTCCTAGTAAATTTACAATATATTCCTAAAACTTAGAATATTCTCAAAGATCTATTCTATAAATAACAATCCTTATCAACTAAGTAATCTTGATCTCCAATTAATCTTTATCTTTTCTCTAAGCAGTCTTTATCCTTTCTCTGATAGTAGAAAATCTTCTAGCAGACTTAATCTTTTTAGTAGTTGTAACTTTGTACTTGAGCATTAACTCTGAACACTAGCAGTAGTAACTTATACACCAGCAGCATTAATTGTGTACAAGCAGTAGTAACTACTTAGAATATTTTCTTCAATCTTCTCCAGCAGTACTAACTTTACTCTAGCAGTACTAACATATACTAGCAGTAGTAACTAGAAGTACTAATATACACTAGCAGTACTTAGTTACACTAGCAGTATTAACTAAGTTACACTAGCAGTAGTAACTATAAACTAGTAGTACTAACTACTTAGCAAATTTTTCATTAATTTTAATGAACAACACTAACTTTAGCTTAGCAGCAGTAACTCTAAGATCTTCAAGAAGTCTTTCAATCCCAACAATTAGATTACAATGAGCATGTAGATAGCCTAATTACGATGGATAATGAGGTAGGACTTACAAGCCTTGAGAGTACCACACAAACCCTACCGTCATTTGAGGAATACACACCGCCTGTGACTTACCCGGAAGAAGTAGAAAAAAATTTAGGAACACCGATAGAGGTAGAACCTTTGAACGAAATAAAACTAGATGAAGTAGGCTTGAATTGTAATCACAACACTCCTTTTATTTCTAGGGAAGTTCCCAGTTTTGATGGACCGGAGCCTCAACCTTTATTCAATAGTCCATCCTTAGATGTAAGTCTAGGAGACGTAATAGGCCCCGAACTACCCATCAAACCACATAGTCCGGATAGTTCTAGGATGAAGGTAGCTGATTATTTAACAACTCAAACACCTCCTTCACCTCACGTGGAAAATTCCCATCCTAAGGGTGTGTATAATTATTATAACCCAGGTATAGATGACCCTAAGAGACATTATGGATTTAAACCGGGTTTATTAGGAAAAAAGTATATCCCTAGGTGTTGATATTTTAAATTAGGAGATGTTTGATGATTATTGGGGATTAAAATCTAAGGAAGTTTCTCCTCTAGGAAAAGAACTTAGTTTATTTAATAGGCCAAATGAAGTAGAGAGAGGTAGAATTCTAGAAGCACGCCATTTAGAGTCTATTCTTCAACAACAAATTTCTCAATGTATGGCGCCTTCTCATCACGATGGTATGTACCGTTACTATCACCCGCTCTTGAAATCAAGTATAGGGGAACCCTCCCCTTTATCTGTTAAATAAGGGTAGAGTCAAGCTTGTGACTCAAATAAAAACAAGCGCTTTTTGGGAGGCAACCCAATATTTACTTTTCCCGGATATTAGGAGTGTCTTGTGTGTTTTAATTCTTTATCGTTTATTTACTATGATTGAATTAGTTTGTAATCATGCTTTGTTTGTTTGTAACTTCGTCTTATTTGCAATCAAAGGTATTTTGCAACAAAATAAGTGTAAGAGAAATATCCAGTTTTTAAAACCAGATTCAAACATTTGAAATAAATTGTTTAGATTAATTCGCGTCAGTTTCGAGTCATATGATTGAATTGTTAATTCTCATGTTTTCATGCAGCATTTTATACAAGAAAATAACATATAAGAATGAGTGCAGGAAATTTTTCATCAAAAATGAAAGTTGAGTTTTCACAAAGCGTGGAGATGTCATCACGAATTACACGCGATGCCCTCACCACGACACCTGTGACGGAGTCAGGATATCCCTGACGGCGTCAAATGCCCAGATATAGGAAAACTCGAAGATTTTAAGTATTTTTGAAAATAAAACTTGTACAACACTTAAGAAAGTTATAATTCTTTTATAAACCTGCAAAACCATAAGTTTAATGATTCTCTCATCCTATCTTTACTGCTTTATAGAGTCAACCCTAATTTCACATTATATATTATTATATCGCACATTTTATGCTTGGTGTAGTTGTCTTTGTCTTTGATTACAGGTTATATTTGATGAGAAGAAGCTTGAAAGTTCTTGAGAAGTTTCATTAGATGTTCTGGAGGACGATCTTAACCATGTTATCGCATGTTTCTTCTCCATTATTGTGCAAAACCAGGGAAGTACTAGTTTCTTTTACTTGTTTTCCTATTTCTTTTATAATAATACGATCTACGGTACTTTTATAGAACATTTGGGATAATTTTCAACTATTTAAGTATAGGGGGGGAAATAAGCCTTAGAAACTATTCCTTCAATTGACCAAAATTTAGAATTTTTTATGTCACATACCGATGAAAACCGAGTATTAATAGCGTCTCATGGATAGGAATGTATATGACTAGCACAAAAACCCTCAGAATTCCACCCCGAAAATATGAGGTTCGCCTTTAGATCTATAGTAATTCGGGTATCCATTATTGATACCCAAGATAGTTTATACCTTTAGCTTTCGAGTTAAGGAGTGAGTAGTCATATGTATCTATTTTGTCGTTAGGGATGTGTACGTGTGGTCTTTGTCGTCTTTTCTGGAGCATTGAGATCGGTATTAAATTACATGAATGCACCGGTAGTATAAATAAATTCTATGATCGCCATAGGTGAGTATTATGATTACGTGATAAAAGCATTAGGATTAACCCATGTTTTAAACCTGTAATTGTTATGATGGTCACACCGATCATATAACTATCCCACACCCTTGCCATGCACTCACCTTTAGTGCAAGATACCCCTAGTACAACCCTCCGAGCCTATCCTTTTTCACGGTTCTCGTAATTTTCTGGTTAAGCCGGACTATTAATGAAGAGCATTGTCACCCTTAAACTAATCGTTACACCCAAATCGCCTTAGCCTACCTTGTATGTACTCACCTTTAGTACATTATTGTTTTAACCCAAGTTAATTATTTGAGTACACGGTTGCTAAGTCCTTATCCTTGTAAATACTGTTTTGGGACGATTGGGATTCATGGTAGTATTTATTTCGCGAAAGAATGGGGAAGAAAAGTTAAGTCAATACCCCCATATATTTGTTAGATGATCTCCATGTTATTTTGATCCACCTCAAATCGGGTCATTAGTTAGATTGTAAATATCGAGTATGTAAAAAGCTCAAGTGTAGGGGTACGTGTTATAAACCCCATGTTGTGATGTATTATGTTATTAAAAAAATAGAAAAGAAAAAGAAAGAGATTGATGTAGAGTTGTGTAGAGTTTGTATATCTTCGTCCGAGTCTTGGCTTAGCAACCAAACCAGCGTGTATTCATGTAAATAATTAGCTAACCCTTCCACTCCAAATTCACCCAAAGCCACCCAAATGTATCCCCATTAATCGTTCCTTATCCATTATAAGTTAAGATTACTGATATGTGCTTAATTACACATATCTTTTACCTCTAAAAACGAGCTTAAATGACCAAAAACAGACAAAAACTGCCAAATATATGTTTGTTTTGCATTTGTATTGTGCAGGAAGTGGATATCATCAAAAAGACAGAAAACCAAGCCAAAATGACAAAACTGAGCATGGAATGGAAAAGACTGTGCAAAATCAAGGCCAAAGTCAGAGTCAATACTGAAGAATCAGCAGTCAAACCGGAGCCGGAACTGAAGAATACTATTGAATGCAATCTTTACCCATCTGATGGGCCGGGAAAGCCCAATAGTATAATTATGAAGACTGTGAAGACTTTGAAGGCCAAATCCTAGCCCAAACCCAAGCCCAACAAAAGCCCAATACCCTTTTTTATAAAACTCAAGGACCAAAAATGTAAATTCTAAAAACCTTGTTTTATAATTAAAAATGAAAAAATAAAGAAAAGGGCCGAAAATGCCAAGTTTTAAAAGAGTTTTATAAAGAGAAAAATAGAGAAATAAAACACAAGGGCTGAAATTGCAATTAGCCAAAACTCCTCTTTTTCTTTTAGTTATAAAAACGACAAGGGCCATTTATGTCACTTTCCAAACCTTGTTATAACTAAAATCGGCTTAAAAGGAAATGAAAAGAGAGAAAGAATTGAGGGACTAAAGTTGCCTCTTCCCCATACTTTCCTTTTAAACCCTGCAACCCACCCCTGTACAGCCCCCCTTACCCGCCAAAACCATACCACCCTTTCCCACGGTTTTCTTGCAATACCACTATCCCAAGTACCCTTACAGCTCACCCCTCACCTTTTCCCACCTTACCCTGCCCCTATAACCATTCCCACTTGGAAATCACTCAACCCCCCATCCATGGCTGAGAATGATGAAAGGCCAATGAAGGGCTAGGATTGCTTGGATTGCTTTCTACTCTCACAACAAACACAGCCCAAGTCATTTGGACTGCTATAAAAGGGAGAAGACCAAGCCGAAAATAAACACACCATTTTTTTATGTTTTTAGTTTAAATTTAATTCCAAGTCTTTCTTTTAAGCATTTAAGTGTAATTCAGTTCATTTAAAAGTTTTATGTTGTAACATCTTCAGTTTTAATAAAAGTTAAGAGTTTTTGTGATATAGCCATTGTCAAGAATTTAAAATCTTATTTAAACCCTTTTAATCTGTTTAGACTTATATAAAAACGTGTAAAAGTTGTTAAACTCAGCTTATGAACTTGTTTCACCCTTTTATTTCTTTTAAAAAGCTAAAAAGAAGCAAAAGTTATACTTAAGGGGGTGTTTGGTTTAGACCCCAAAATGGGTCATATGGGGGTTGTAATGGGTTGTAACCACTCAGCCAACTTTGGCTGAGTGTGTGGAGTTTAATAAGCCACTTTGATCAATCTTTTTAGTGTAAAAATAAGTTTTTAAGTCTCCCTTGCTTTCTGTCAAAATTTTATAAGCCACAAATTGAGCTAAACCACTTAAGCTGTGTAGACAGCTTAAGCACGTCCTGTTTTAGCTTATTTGCTTATTTCCTGTTTAATTGTGTTTCGTTAAGGCTAACAGTACTCACCTTAACTTAACAGTACTAACTTATAACTAGCAGTACTAACTTTAAGTTAGTACTGGTAGTTAATACTGGTAGTTAATACTGGTAGTTAATACTGGTAGTTAATACTGGTAGTTAATACTGGTAGTTAATACTGGTAGTTAATACTGGTTGGTTCATACTTTGGGGTTTGGTTTTAGGTAAAAAGCTCTTTAAAGATTATTTTGCATAAGCTCAAATAAGACCTTTAAGCCACTGCCTTTGCATTCCCCCTGGTGCTGAGCACCTAGATTCAGCACTCATATCTAGTTAAATTTTGTTATTAACCTTAGTTATTATACGCTATTATTTTAGAGCTTATTAGTTGTTCTTTAAGTCCCCAAAATCTTGTAGCTTATCTAGCTTATTTAGTTAGCTTATTCTAGGCTTAAAGTTCCCTTTTCTTTTCTGTTTTCTTTTAAAAAAACTGTCTCATAGCTTAAGTTATTTCCAGCTTATTTTAGGGCTTAATCTAGATACCTTAGCTTATAATTAGGACTCCCCTAGCCTATTTAACTATCTTCCTTAGTTTTAGCTTATTTAGTTGGCTTAATCCTAAAAAGAAAGCAAAATAAGCTATTAAGCTTATTAAGTTTCTGTCAGTCCCAAAAGCTCACTTTTCTACTTATTTAGTTTCATTTCAGCTCTCAACACTTACCTTTTAATAAAAAAATTACTCCCCTCCAATCACCTTTACAACTTTTGCCTTTCTTTAGCTTTTTGATATAAAAGCACTTTGACCCCCTTGCAGTCTGGGGTCCACTTCAGGGTCCATGTTTGTGTAATTTTGTCTTTTATAGTTTACCTTGTAGTCCCGTGGTTATAGCCTGTTACCCTGTTATGTACCTTGTCCTTTTTCCAAATTTTCACTGTAGTCCTTATAGTTAACCACAGTTAGTGTATGTAATTTAAATTAATATAAATTAGGGTTAAAATTTAAATTAGTTTAATTACTTTTCAATTTAATATCAGGTAAATTTGGGCATTTTATATTTTTAAAAATGTTAACTTTTTCTTTTATTTAATTTTATTTTTTCAGAAATTTTTATAGACTTTTTATTTTTCTCTTTTCTATTTTCTTTAGTTTTAATTAGTTTTTTTCATCTTTATAGATTCTAAAAAATCAAAAATTGAATAAAAAATATTGTCTGTTTTGTAAATTTGTCTTTTGTCATTTAGTGGGTCTAGGAAAAATATAAAAAATTAGTATAGGACTTTATTTTCTTAAATTTCAGTCTTAGTACCCTTTTATAAATAACCGGGTGCTTTTACAAAACCGTTTTCTTTTTTCGTTTTTAACATTCAAACGACCTTCCTTTTTGTCTAGGATTTCTTTATTTTTCTAATTAAGTAATTCGAAATTTATTTTTGATTTTAATTTAATTTAGCATTTATTTTCTTAATTTTTAAATTTAGGTTTCCCGGATACCTATTCCTTTTTCCCCGTATTTAATTTTAGATTTAAATTTTAGGATTTCCCTATAACTAATTTTGTTTCCCGTAGTTTTTAAGATCCCCATTTCCTTTGCTTGTTTTCCCGTAGACTAAATTAGGTTTTATTTAATTAATTTTAAGTTGTAATTATATCAGTGTTCCCATCATATATTCTCCATCATTCAATTTCTCATCAAACCAGGGATAAAATTCAAATTGCAAGCCCTTCGTTGGGACATACGACCCGGGAATATCTCTTCCGAATCTTTTTATCATTGATTTGATTGAACTGCTAATATATTTAATCTCTTTGTGTACTTTTTTACCTTTGTTCCCTTTGGACAAGGTGGCATTATTTGAGATTTGCATTTGATGTTATTTAAGTATAATACCGTCTTCTTAAAACAAATGTTTTGGCGCGCTGCCGGGGAGGCATTTGCTACGATTTCTATCCGACTTGATCGAAAACTTATCTTATTATTTATATCATATTAAAAAAACACAAAATATTTTCTTTTTCTTTTATAGTACATATCATATATAAAAACAAAAAAAAAAAAAAAAAAAAAAAAAAAAAAAAAAAAAAAAAAAAAAAATCAAAAAAATAAAAAAAAATTGTCCATAAAAATTAAAAATCACTAATTGGTAAAATACCAAAATATAATATTCTCGCACTGAGGTATTATCACAATAAGTTCCGGTGAAACTGCTGAGCATTCCCCAATCGAACCAAAGATTAAAACTTGCCTTCGGTGTCACTTACGATATACGGCCACCTCATTCTGATTACAAACTATAAAGTGAGTATAAGGGAGGGTTGTTCCTAAGGAACTACAACAACCCAAAAGAGAAAATAAGCTTCGCGCTATTCCTACTCCTACCGCTCCCCTCACATGTGCGTTTTTTTCATCGAGAGCTACCGTGAAGTAAGATTGATTATTTGTGCATAAGTGTCTATCACTTTTGTGCCGTGTTAAAATAGATTGTGAATATATTTTAAATCCAAAAATCCAAAAAAAAAAAAATTAGTGTAACTTCTTTTATTATTTATTTTCCATTTTGTGACATGCTCACGAATTTTCGCTCAGTCACGTGAGCAGCGACCTTCCTACCTCCTCTCTCCACTATTCCTGACCTCTACAATTCCCCCTGCGCATCCTATCAGCTGTCATGCTAGACGCTGTGCAGCGACCTCCTAACTACGATACCATATCAATGCCACGATCACTCTGCGATGACCTTACTGAACCGTAAAATAACATTATCCAACTCTACGCTTATACCACCTCATCCTACCTCCTCCATACATCGAGCTCATATCTAAAATACGGACCCCAACTCGTGTAAAACTCGTAACGCTCTCTCCTCGCTTACTAACATCGGATGGCGGCATAATTACTGACATTCCAGATCTCTCCCTCCTGCACGTCCTCCACCGAGAAGGAAACGCCAGTTGTTATCGAACCTCTTCGTATAGAATACACCAATCAGGAAGATCCTCACGTAAGCCAATGGCAGACACTCGAACTATGATCAATTGCTCCAAGTACCCACCGAGGGTACGATGACGCAATCACTTATACCTGAAATTGATGGAAAACAATTATCGAGCTGAAGCATTGGGGTTAATCAATCTTGACCAGAACAAACGTGTTTCTTCGATCAATGACAAAGAGACCCGCATTGCTCATAACATTTTGGTACTGTCAAACAGATCACCTCCACAATGAGGGTTCCTCAATGTTCCCAATTGGCTACGATTACTTATGCTTATTATCCATTTCTCTATCGAGGGAGCACCCGAATAATGGCTAGAAAAAGAACCCCCTTTCGATCCATTCAAACTTGGGACGATCTGTATCCAAATTCATCAACATTTTTCCCTCCTTCAAAATACGACGAATCTTCGCAATGAGATCACCAAGAATTTAGCAGAGGTTCTATTATCGTTTTTAATGAGGCTTGGGATCGTTTCAATGATCTACTTAGGCATGGTCCACACCATGGATTCTCAAATTGCATCAACTTGATACATTCTATAATGCTTTGAACATAAATATCAAGATTCATTGAACTCCGCAGCAGAGGAAAACATTTTGGGACAATAATGCCTCGCGAATGTTTAAAAAATCATCGAGAGCAAGTCCAAAAGTTCCGTCAAACACGAGCTAAGGCAGTTGTTGCCAAGTAAGTACAAACACTATTCACCCAACTTGTTTATCATCTGATGTAGCTGAACTTAAGGATATTGTCCAGAATGCTCTTAGACAAGAAGAACCAACTTCTGCTTCTAGCTCCAGCTCCCTGCACTGTCAGAAGCAGTTTGATCTAAGTATGTGTTACTTGCGGTGGTGCCCATTCTCACCAAAACTGTCCAGCCACTCATGGCAACGTTTATCGGGACAACAATTTCTAGTATGTGTCACAAGCCGTCTGGCAGCTAATTACAACCAAGTAAGTCTCCAATTTCTCGACCTTCAAATGTTTTCAAGAATCATATTAGACCTCCAGGTTTTCACCCATTTGTTTCTAGAAACTCTCAAGCAAATAAATGCTAACAATTTCAATCGTGGGGGGGGGGGAATAACTTTAACAAAACCGGGAGAGCAATTTCAAACCAAAACAGAGGTGGAATTTTAATCATCCAATTTCAGTCAGAATCAACTTCATAGACCCAGGTTATTCAGTCTCCTAGCTTATAAAGCCCCCGTTCCTCAGACACACGGTGTGTCAAAAACGATTTTGAAAATATGTCACGGCCAAAGATGCAGTGTTTGAGAACATCAAAACCAAGGTCAAAACCTGCAATCCAAATGGCAAAATTTGACTGACATGCTTTCAAAAATTTTTACTTACTCTGCTAATACAGCTTCTACTTCCGGATCTGGAACTCATCCTGGTAACACTTTTACCAACCCAAAGGAAGATTTAAAAGGGTATCACTACCCAAAGTGTTGTTACCACCCAAGACCGAAAAACATTTAATCATGACACCGATGTGACAAAGGACACGATGCCCTCCTGCTAATAACGGAAGCACCGAAGACGTCCCAACCATCTTGTTGTTCAAATTCAGTCTCGTAATCCAAATTCCTGATGCCCAATGTTTCTCCTTTTGTTGCTATCTTCCCGGCCAAATACTAACCTACAGTTTCTCTTTTCCATATCCTTCAGAGCGTTATAATGAAAAGATGCCGTAACAAGCTAATGAACCAAATCGACAAATCTATGAAATCTTTCAATGAGATGATTTTTCGAGATTAGCTTTACGGATCTCTTGTTTTAATGCCCAAAATTCGCCTCGACTCAAGACCATACTTGGGAATAAAGAGAAACTTACTGAAATGGCTGAACTTCCAATGAACCCTGTCTAGACTCGAACTTCCGATGAATGAACATTGTACGGCGGTCATCTTGAACAAGTTACCCAAAAACTTGGAGACACCTCCCGGCAAGCTTCCTGATTCCTTGTGAATATCCAGGTGATGTATGAATGCTTAGCATAGCCGATCTCGGTGCTAGCATTAATCTAATGCCATTTTTCAGTCTGGAAAAGCCTTTCACTTCCTGATCTTAACTACCATCTTGCATGACTCTCTGAACTTGCGGATCGATCAATTTCTAAACCAATGGGGAATGCAAAGACATCTCCGTTAGAAGTTGGTGTATTACACTTTCCAGCCGACTTTTGTGATGTAGATTTTTGAGCCAGACCCCCAGCACCCTTTAATTCTCGGCAGATGCTTCTTAAAAACACGTTCGTGCTTTGATTGATTGCACAAGGGTGAAAACTCTTAGAATAGGAAGTGAAGCCCATCACTTTACAATTTGGATCAAACTTCGAGAAACCGGTACTCGGCCAATTACACTCACAATGACGCAAACAAGATTGACGTCATGATATGATTGTGGAGGAAAATTCTCAAGAAGTTCTTGGTTATAACTGATATAATCGCGAGTGGAAATACCACTCCGAATTATGATCCAATTGTTTGCTACTGTCTTCGTCCTACCCTAACTCCATTTGGGGATAGTGGATTTCTTGCTTCTCGAAGAAGCCCGACTCTTTCCTTGAGTCTAGCAATGATCCGTGATTGTCCACATATAATCCATTCTAACTATGATCCTGAGGGGACATTCTTATTCAATTAAAGCATTCATGAATAGTTAACCACCACTTCCCCCTCCAAGTCACAGAAATATCCCCCAGAAGTCCTGAACTGAGGCTAAAAGGTCTGTGAAACAATACTAAACAGCCAATCTTCCATGAATGTAACCGACCTACTGAGTAGAACTCAAGGAACTCAGCCTCCCCATCTTTATCTCTATAATGCATTTTTGGAGCTACAACAAGTTGCCCGTCATATTGCAAAAGAGTTGGAAGTGAGATAAATCCGCTTCTCGTAATGTTGTGCAAAGTCCCACAAGCAGCTCTCGCTTGGGAAACTTTTCTGACATCAGGATCAACCCAGGAAATTTGTACCCACAAAGAATCTATGAAGAAGACTATGCACCCAGCGGTCCAACATCAAAGAAGAGTAATCCAAAAATCCACGATGTTATTAAAAAGGAAGTTAAAAACTTCTCGAAGCTGGATGAATTTACCCTATCTTCCGAACAGTACCCTGGGTTAGCCCAATTACATTGTGTTTCCAAAGAAGGAGGAGGAATTGACTGAGGTAGTTCGAACGAGGAAAATGAGTTTGATCCCTACCGTTTGGTATCACCGTAAGGCGGGTAATGCATTGACTATCGTAAGTTAAATTAAGCCACCCGCAAAGATCCACTTCTCCTCTACCGTTCATGGACCAAAATGCTTGAGAGATTAGCGGGGAAAGAATACTACTGTTTCCTTCGATGGGTTTCTCCGGTTATTTCCAAATCCCCAATGACCCCCGTGATCAAGAATAGACTACTTTTACTTGCCCATACGGGAACTTTGCCTACCGTCCTGCTGCCTTTCGGCTTATAGCAATGCACCAGGCACGTTTTTCAACGATGTATGTTAGCAATCTTTCATGACATTTGAGAAGAAACGATGGAAGTCTTTAATGACGACTTCATTCTCGGTCTTTGGAATTCTTCCCAAAACTGCCTCTCTTCCCGTTTAGGACTCACATGCTTCAAAGGTGTGGAATACAACCAACTTAAGTCTAACTGGAGAAGAGCCCATTTTTATGAGTCAAAGAGGGCATTAGTCCTCGCCATAATGTATAGATTTCTCTAAGACAAGATGGAAAATTTTTTTTTTATGAAAAAAGGAAGACAAAGCCAAAATCGAAGTTCATTGCAAATTACCTCATCCCCACCACCGTCAAAGGAATTAGGAAGTTTTCTCGGTCATAACTGCCGTTTTTACCGGCGGATCATTCAGGATTTCCTCAAAATATCCGACCAATGACCCATCTCCTTGAGAAAGAATACTCCATTCATCTTTTCCCATGACTGCAACGAGCTTTTGTCCAAACATGACAATAGACTAAACGGAAGCTCCAATCTAGATGGCTCCAAACAGGAACCTTCCCTTTGAACTTATGTGCGATGCAGAGGCTATTACGCCATAGATGCAGTTTTTGGGCAACGTCAAAAGAAACATTTTCGGCCTATCCACTATGCTATAGAGACCCTTGATTGAAGCACAAACTAACTACCCTACGACTGAAAAAGAATTACTTGCCATAGTGTCTGCTTAGAGAAATTCAGGTCATTACCATTCATCATGAACAAAAAGCATATGCATACGGACCATTCCGCCCTTAAATTATCTCTTTGCAAAAAAGGATGCCAAGGCGAGATTGCTCCGAAGGTTTTTCTTCTCCTCCTCCCAAGAATTGACTTTCCAAAGTATTGATACTAAAGGGCCGAGAACCTCGCAGCCGATCATCTGTCCAGAATGGAAAACCTAAGAAAACACAATGATCCTAAAGAGATAACAGAAAGTTTTTCCTCTTGAGACGAAAAATAGTGGTGAACCTTATGTCTGAGACTCTTAGAACCCCGTGGTTTGGCCGACTTTTGTGCAAATACCACTCGGGGGATCATCTGTGAAAGGGCATGTCGACCCAGCAGAAAACAATGTTTTTCAAAGAAGTTTAAACACTATTTCTGGGACGATCCCTATCTGTTTAAAATATGTGCGGATCAAGTGATCCGGCGGTGTGTTGCAGGCTAAGAGGCTGTTGACATCCTCATAGCTTGCCACAATGGACCCACCGGGGGACATCATGGTGCAAATCTCACCGCCAAAAAGGTCTTTGAACTCCGGTTTCTTTCTGCCCACCATCTATAAAGATGGCCCACGAGTATTTCAAGAACTGTACACGTGCCAACTCAAGGAAAAACTTCACAAAACTTGATGAGATGTCCTCCAAAACTCCATCCAAGTTGTTGTGAAATCTTTGACATGTGGGGCATCGACTTTATGGCCCGTTCCCGTCTTGACGAGGGATACAAGTATTTCCGTGGCAGGACGGCAACTATTAGGTCAAATGGTTTTGAAGCGAAAGCGCTCCCCCACCAATGAGCCCTAGATTTAGCAAATTTTCTGAAATCTTCTTCGCCAGAATAGGTGCACCCCGTGCAAACATAGTGATCGCGGACACCCATATTTGTTAATGACCAGATTACAAGGTCAATGCAGTAAATAAGGAGTTATCACCGTCATCCACGCGCTTATCACCACAAAACAAGTGGGCAAGTGGAAGTATCAAATCGTGGCTTGAAAAGAATCCCTTGAAGAGACCATAGGTGAAAACGTGCCTCCTGTGTCGGGACAAACTAGATGATGCACTATGCCTTCCGTCACAGGCTTACAAAACACCCATCGGGGTGGGTACCCTTACAAGCTTGTGTATGGAAAGGCATTCCATCTTCCGATCGAGCTGAGCACAAATGCCTACTGGGCCTTAAAAGCAAGCAAACTTCGATACCTATAATTAACGGGTGATCACCGTAAAGTTACAACTCAATGAACCTTAATGAACTTCGTGAATCCATGCAATGATAACACACATTGATCTATAAGTCTCAAAACAAAGAGTCTCCAAGACTCTAAGATCAAAAACCTGTGTTTTCAAATCGGTGACGAGTCCCCTCTTTAATTCCAATTAAAGATTTTCATCGGCAAACAAAATCCCGTTGGAATTGCCTCTTTCACCTATTCCCTAGAGTATTTGCCATACGGCACAGTTGAGCTAATCTCAAGCCAACGTGGCCAAATTTTCAAAGTTGGAATGGTCAACGCGTCAAAACACTACTTTTGGAGGGAACGTACCACACTTGTAGTCCAGATCTCCAAACTTTCCCCAAGGAACAATAAAACCTTGTGATGGTTCAAGCATCGCGACCCTAAACAAGCGCTTCGTGGAAGGCAACCCCATCCATACCGTATGATATAAATAAGTGTATTTGTTTTGTAAGATAGCTTGTCTTTTCATTACCGTGTTTCCATGTTGTATTTGTTGTTTTGTCCAGGATGCCCGGGATTGTGAAAGACTCTCAGTTTTGTCATTCATCAAGAGTTACACAACGATCTTCACAAGCTTCATTTTGGGATCCGATATCCTAACTCTTATAACGACTAACTTTTTATCCTTTTTAGGCATACCTCATAAAATGGGATCCTTAGAATTAATGTAATACCTCTTGCAAAAATCGAGGACGATGTTTAGTTCTAGTTTGGGGGGGTATCTTCGATTTGATTGTTTCCTGCAGCATTGTTACCACATAAACCCGTTTTTTTCCACCAAAATACCAAAAAAATGGAAAAGATTAAAATTTTTCAAAAATATAATAGTGTTTTGTCACAAGTTATGCTTTTCTTTTGGGTAGAATAAAATAATTTTTGACCTTGACGGGCCCGTGTTGATGCCCTAGCTAGTTCCATTAGGCCAATTTCACAGAATTCTATAGCTTTGAATTTTAAAAATGTGAAGAACTAAGTAATGATAGAGTAAAATATAAGTTTATGTGCCAACAAGATGTCTTCTAAAAACTTATACGAATAACTTGTGGTTTTGCTCACCCATGTATTTCTAATCCTCCAAAATCATACGTACTCAATTTAATTTCAACAAAGTCAAATCGATGTTTTCAGAAAAGCATCAAATTTTGTAAAAACCTTGGGAGTATTCAAAGCTAGATTTATAGTGATTTAAAAAAGATCAATGCCAAGAACATAAATGTAAATGTGATATGCGAAAAATGCAATGAAATATGGAAATTTTGCCAATGAACATGCCAGTTGATATAATGGAGCAAGTAATGAGAAGTGTCGTGATATCTCCACTCCGAAGCAACCTAGGTTGGGGTGGTCAAACTAAGACGTCTTTACTACAAGGGATTATGGTGTGTCGTGATATCTCACTTGGAAGAAAGGTCTAGTGTGAAGGGTTCAAACAAACACTAATCCTTAATCATTTTTAAGTAAAAAGTGTGTTTGATGTGATTTTCCCACTACGCTAGCAACGTGGGTGGGTTATTCAAACTAAGAACACCGGTCCAATGTTGTGATACCTGCTAGCCGTAACCACGAGGTAGGGTTCAAACTAAGCAACGCATATCCAAAGCTGTAAAGAACTTAAGGTTATATCGATGTCGAAAAAGTTGCAAAAAGTATCTAGAAAGATTAAATCTCGAAATCAAGTTACGAAGTCCTTAACAAGTAGTGTTGCTTTTGATCATGATTCATTTTTGATTATGACTAAGAAAATAAATTGGTCTATGGTTAAATTAAATGAGTACACACATTCAATCGTATATCCATTTGGATTTGAAATTCACAAGTCAAAATTATGAAGGCTTAGCATAAAGACTTAAATCGACAAGATCTTGTTTAATTGCTTAGCTTGGAACTTGTGAAAAATCGAGGACGATGAATTTATCCGTCAGGACATCCGTAGATCACTCTACGGACGCTTCTCATTCTATGATCCCAGTATTAATAAATAAAGAAAGTCAAACTTGTTAAAAAATGAGAAAATCCAAAAATATTAGTTGTAGTTAGTGTAAATTCAGAAAATGGTGAAAACGGGGCTTACATGTTTACTTCATAACATTGCGTGAGGACACACAATACCTTAGTTTGGGGGATTTGATAAGTGCTTAATTACACATATCTTTTACCATACAGAAAAAACGAGCTTAAATGACCAAAAACATACAAAACTAGCCAAATTATATAAGTTTGGTTTTTGCATTGTATTGTGCAGGAAGTGGATATCAACAAAAAGACAGAAAACCAAGCCAAAATGACAAAACTGAGCATGGAATGGAAAAGACTGTGCAAAATCAAGGCCAAAGTCCAAAAATGCCAAAGTCAGAGTCAATACTGAAGAATCAGCAGTCAAACCGGAGCCGGAACTGAAGAATACTATTGGATGCAATCTTAAACCCATCTGATGGGCCGGGAAAGCCCAATAGTATATTTATGAAGACTGTGAAGACCAAATGGGCCCTCAATCAAATACAACAGCCCATTTGTGTGCAATTGACAAAGACTGTGAAGACTTTGAAGGCCCAATCCTAGCCCAGTTACAGCCAATCTCAGCATTGTACAAACAAAACCCTCTTCACAACCTTATTTCAGGGCTTGAAAAAGCCCAATAAAATAAGCCTAAAACCTATTGGCCAGACACACAAAACTCCTTGGGCCCAATACAACAAGAGCCCAAGCCCAACAAAAGCCCCAATACCTTTTTATATACAACAACAAGGACCATTTTTGCAATGTCCTAAACTCTTTTACTTTTACGTTATAACAACGACAAGGACCAATCTTTCACTTTTCCAAACTTGGTTTATAACTGAATTTTCGTCTTAATAAAAAAATGAACAAGAGAGCCAAAGTTAGGGACTGTTTTTAGCAAACATCGTCTCCAAACATTTCGTTATAAACCCTGCAACCCACCCCTGTCGAAACCCATCCTTACCCGCCAAAACCAACCACAACCCACTCTCCCACTGTTTTCCTCATAATCCGAACCAAACCACTATCCGGTACTCATTCCATTCACACCCACACCCATTTCCACCTTATTGTACACCTATAACCCCTTCCCACTTGCAAAACACTCAACCCCGAAAACCCTTTCAATGGCTGAGATCATGAGAAGGCATATGGAAGGCTAGGATTGCTTGGGAAGCATTGTGCACTCACAACAAACTCATCCCAAGTCCTTTGGACTGCTATAAAAGAGCCAAGACCAAGCCGAAGCAATTACAGCCATTTATATTTTTAATGTAGTTTTAGTTTAAAATTTATTCCAAGTCTTTCTTTTAAGAATTAAGTGTAATTCCTGTTTACATTTAAAAAGTTTGTATGTATGTAACAACTTCAAGTTTTAATAAAAGTTTAAGAGTTTTGTGATAGAAGACCATTGTCAAGAATTTAAAAATTTATTAAACCCTTTTAATCTGTTTAGGACATATATAAAAACCCGTGTAAAGTTGTTAAACTCACTTTATGAAACTTGTATCACGTCCTTATTTTCTTGTAAGAAAAAAACTAAAAAAGCAAAAGTTATACTTAAGGGGTGTTTAGTATAGACCCCCCAAAAAGGTCATATGGGGGTTGTAATGGGTTGTAACCACTCAAAGCAACTTTGGCATGTAGTGTGATGAGTTTAATAAACCACTTTGATCAAATCTTTTTTAGTGTAAAAATAAGTTTTTAAGTCCTCCCTTGCTTTCTGTCAAAATTTTTAAGCCACAAATGATCTAAACCACATAAGCTGTGTAACAATCTTAACACGTCCTGTTTTAGCTTATTTGCTTATTTCCTGTTTAATTGTGTTTCGTTAAGGCTAACAGTACTAACTTATAACTAACAGTACTAACTTATAACTAACAGTACTAACTTATAACTAGTTGCACTAACTTAAAACTAGCCAGTACTAACTTATAACTATCAGTAACTAACTTATAACTACAGTACTAACTTAATTAGTACTGTAGTTAGTACTGTAGTACTTGTTGTTAATACTGCTGAGATTCCTTCTTTTTGATGGCTAATGTTTCTGAAAATAAATCCATTTGCCACCCTTGTTCATCTGTTTTTGGGGTTGGTTTTAGGAAAAATGCTCTTAAGAGTTTTATTGCATAAGCTCAAATAAGCCTTAAGCCACTGTCCATTGCATTTCCCCTGTTGCTGAGCACCTAGATTCATCACTCCTTATCTAGTTTTATTTTGTATTAAGCTCTTAGTTATTATAGCTTTTATTTATAGCTTATTAGTTGTTCTTTAAGTCCCCAAAATCTTATAGCTTATCTAGCTTATTTAGTTAGCTTATTCTAGGCTTAAAGTTACCTTTTTTCTGTTTTCTTTTATAAACTGTCACATAGCTTAAGTCACTCCAGCTTATTTTAGGCTTATTAGGAAGCCTGTAGCTTATAAATTAGACCACTTCATACCCCTAGCCTATTTAACTATCTTCCTTAGTTTTAGCTTATTTAGTTGGCTTAATCCTAAAAAGAAAGCAAAATAAGCTATTAAGCTTATTAAGTTTCTGTCAGCCCAAAAAGCTCACTTTTCTAGCTTATTTAGTTCATTTCAGCTTATACTCCTTTTATAAAAAATACTCCCCTCAAGCCCCTTTACAACTTTGCTTCTTTAGCTTTTTGATAATAAGCACTTTGGACTTGCCTTGCAATCGGGGTCCACCTCAGGGACCATTTGTGTAATTTTATCTTTCATAGTTACTTTGTTTAGTCCCTGTGGTTTGTTAGCCTGTTATTTACCCGTGTAGTCCTTGTTGTCCTTCTTCACTGTTAGACCTTATAGTTAACCACAGTTTATTTTATTTAATTTAATAAATATAAATTAGGTTAAAATTAAATTATTTAATTCTTTCAATATAATCATTAAAATTTGGGCATTTTTATATTTTAGAATTGTTAACTTTTTTCTCCTTTATTTAATTTTATTTTTTTCGAGAATTTTATTAACATTTATTTTTTGTCTTTTTCTATTTTTCTTAGTTTTAATTAGTTTTTTTAATCTTTATATAAATTCAATAAAAAATCAGAAAATTAATAAAAAATTTTTTCTTTTTTGTAAAAATTTTATTTTGTCATTTAGTTCTAGGAAAAATATAAAAATTTAGTATGGCTTTATTTTTCTAAAATTTTCAGTCTTAGACCCGTTTTACCGGGTGCCGTTTTACGTTTCTTTTTCATTTTTACATTCAAACGACCTCCGTTTCTTTGTTTCTTGTTTTCTTTATTTTTCAAATTAAGTTAATTAAATTTAATTTTGATCAAATTTTACATTTACATTTAAGGCATTTAATTTTCTATCTATGTTTTAGCATAAACTTATAATTAAGGTCATTTTTTGTAAGCATATGGTAGTTGTGCACAATATATATATTAAGCACAGCCTGTTGTCACTATATGTATGTGGTGCATAATAATTACCATCAAGTTAGTGTTGTATGAACTTCTGAGTATCTTTATACTCTGTATTACTAAGCATATCTTTTGTAATGGCCCTCCACTCCGCTGTGCATTGTTATACTAGTATTACCCTTCAAAGTTAGGGAAAATTGGTTTAGTTATCCGAATTCAAAGTTTAACAGACAGCCGTTGAAAGTACAAAAATACTAAGTAATGGCCCACCTAGTTTAAGAAGTTCTTTAGAGTTTGCCACTACGATAAACCGTTCATGGGCAGATTTGTTAACTGAGGATTATGCTGATACATAAAGTACTAATCAGTGTATTCTTGGTGTGGGTGATACATATCTTCTGTATAATTTGTCACGTGTTGTGGCTCATACATCTCGCACTGCTGATAGACATCATTATTTGCCTCCTGTTGTGACTCGCTCCAGTAGTTGTTTCCTCGACTAGATTCTTCCTGCTGTATAGACTTCATTTTCTCTCTAACCATGTTCTGTACATTACAACGTAAGTATACATTAGTTGCTACTAAAAACAATATAAACTCTGTTTTATAATTTAATACTTACTTGTATTTTAGGTAAGGGTACACTACAAGCAGTTCGGTTGTGTCCCTTTACACTACACCTTCCACACTTATTAATTATCGGCCCCTCCCCTTTTGAACAGATGCGATCTTTGTTTTTTGGTCTACCAGACTGTTTCTTACCCATATCATGTGGCAATACTTGTTGGATTTCATATGGAATTTGCCAAGTTGAAACATCTTTGACAGGAAAAAACAATCCTTCATATGTACCCTTAATTGTTTTATTTAAAAACCAATGTTTTGCCAAATAGTTAACATAAGTTAAACCCTCAACTCTGGCCACTGCACATACGCGACCACATGGTAACCCCGATAACTGCCATCTGCGACACGTACATTCAACTTTATCCAAATAAACCACATGTATTTTATGGTTGTCCCGGACCTCATAGATTTTGTACTGAAGAATCCCTTTTACACTCCAATTTGAGCTCTTTAAGGATCGATACTTTATTTTGGTAGCTGCCCATGGTGTAAGTTCATCATCCGGTGCATCTAACATTTAAATTAGTACAACATGGTTAGTGGAAAAATGTTTCATAATATTTTGCAATGAATAGTTTAAAAAACTGATTAATTACCACCTTCATATTTTTGTCGACGTTCATAATACCATTTTTGAAAAAGATCTCTAAACCAATCCATCAGGGAGGTTATTAGAATTTTTCTCACGTCTTTGGTTAACGCATTGATTGATTTAATACTGTTTGATGTCATATAGTTGTATCTATTTATAGGGCACTTTGCCCTAGACCATTTCTCAATTCCGGCATCAACTAGTTTTTGGTGTGCATCGGGTCTTAAAGCATGAATATCAGACATAAGTTTTTCAAAATCTTTAGGCGTGTACACTTTGCATGTCTTCCAGTATAACTCCTTAAACTTATCACTTTGCATACCACAATTCATCATCAAATGACGACAACAATAACCATGAAACGAATTTGGAAAAACAGTGTTATATGCAAGTGTAATTGTATAATGTCTGTTTGATATTATTGCTAAATTTGCATACCACAAACTAAGTTTTGTGTCGTCTACCTTTAGTACCTTACTTGATGTTGCACCATCCACCTTAGACACTAGTTATGCCATGGAACTTGTCGATGGAAGAATTTCAGAAACAGATGTTGTTCTTAAAGGTTGCACGTTAGGATTATTAGGTCATCCGTTCGACATAGATCTAATGCCCGTAGAACTTGGTAGTTTCGACGTCATCATCGGTATGGATTGGTTGGCGAAATACCAAGCGTTGATCGTTTGTGACGAGAAGGTCGTCCGTATTCCTTATGGAGATGAGGTGTTGATAATCCGCGGTGATAACTGCGATGGCGGAAGTAAGCTGAACATCATATCGTGTACGAGGACCTAGAAGTATATTCAGAAGGGATGTCAAGTCTACCTAGCACAAGTTACATCCAAGAAGGCTGAGGATAAGTCAGAGGAGAAGCGACTTGAGGACGTGCCAATCGTACGGGAATTTCTGGAAGTCTTTCCAAAGACTTGCCTGGACTGCCACCTGCTCAACATGTTGAATTTCAAATCGACTTAGTCCCTGGTGCTGCACCTGTAGCACGAGCCCCATATCAATTAGCATCAGCCGAAATGCAAGAGTTGTCTACTCAGTTGCAAGAACTTTCTGACAGAGGATTTATAAGACCCAGTTCCTTACCCTAGGGAGCACCGGTTTTGTTTGTCAAGAAGAAAGATGGTTCTTTTCGGATGTGTATCGACTACCGTAAACTAAACAAACTTACTGTGAAGAACCGATACACACTTCCGAGGATCGACACTTGTTTGATTAACTCCAAGGGTCAAGAGTCTACTCTAAGATTGACCTGAGATCTGGTTATCACCAACTCAGAGTTCGAGAGGAAGACATTCCAAAGACAGCATTTAGGACTCGCTATGGTCACTACGAATTCCAAGTAATGCTGTTTGGCTTGACTAACGCTTCGGCAGTATTCATAGATTTAATGAATCGGGTGTGCAAACCGTATCAGGATAGATTCGTGATTGTATTCATCGATGATATCTTGATTTACTCCATGAGCATAAAGAATCACGAAGGACACCTTAAGTTGATTTTGAAGTTATTGAAGGGGGAAGAATTGTACGCCAAGTTTTCAAAGTGTGAGTTTTGGCTGTCGAAGGTACAATTTCTTGGTCACATGATTGATAGTGAAGGTATTCACGTTGATCCCGCTAAGATTGAGTCTATCAAGGATTGGGCGTCACCCAAGACACCAACCGAGATTCGTCAGTTTCTAGGTTTGGCCAGTTATTACCGATGTTTTATCGAAGGGTTTTCGAAGATCGCTAGGCCTATGACAAAATTGACTCAGAAAAGCATGAAGTTTGACTGGGGAGAAAAAGCAGAAGCTGCATTTCAGTTGTTGAAGCAAAAATTATGTTGTGCACCAATTTTGGCTTTACCAGAGGGAAGTGAGAACTTCGTGGTATACTACGATGCTTCGCATAAAGGGTTGGGTGCGGTTTTGATGCAAAAAGAGAAAGTCATAGCTTATGCATCCCGCCAACTCAAGGTTCATGAGAAGAACTATACCATACACGACCTAGAGCTTGGTGCAGTAGTGTTTTCCTTGAAGATGTGAAGACACTATCTGTATGGTACGAAGTGCGTTGTGTTCACTGATCACAAGATTTTGCAACACATTCTCGATCAGAAGGAGCTGAACATGAGACAGCGACGTTGGTTAGAGTTGTTGAGCGACTACGACTGTGAGATTCGATATCATCCAGGAAAGGCGAACGTGGTGGCCGATGCCCTAAGCCGAAAGGAAAGAAGTAAGCCGCTACGAGTTCGAGCCTTAGTTATGACTATAGGGTTAAACCTTCCTAAGCAGATTTTGAGTGCTCAATCGGAAGCCAGAAAGGAAGAGAACTTCATCAACGAAGATTTGCATGGCATGATTAACAAGTTAGAACCTCGTGCTGACGGAACGTTATGTTTGAACAAACGAAGTTGGATTCCGTGTTTCGGAGAGTTGAGGGCCTTGATTATGCATGAGTCGCATAAGTCAAAGTATTCCATCCATCCTGGATCGGACAAGATGTACCAAGACCTTAAGAAGTTGTATTGGTGGCCCAACATGAAAGCAGAAATTGCCACTTATGTCAGCAAGTGTTTAACATGTGCTAAGGTTAAGATAGAATATCAGAAACCGTCTGGTTTGTTGGTTCAACCAGAGATCCCACAATGGAAATGGGAGAATATAACAATGGACTTTGTGACTAAATTGCCAAAGACGGCAACTGGTCAAGACACGATTTGGGTAATCGTTGATCGTCTCACTAAGTCTGCTCATTTCTTGCCTATGCGAGAAGATGACACGTTAGAGAAGTTAACGAGACTGTACTTGAAGGAAGTAGTCTCAAAGCATGGAGTGCCAGTTTCGATCATCTCTGATCGTGATGGGAAATTTACGTCACATTTTTGGAAGTCCCTTAATAAAGCATTAGGTACTCGATTGGATATGAGTACAGCTTACCATCCAGAGACCGATGGTCAGAGTGAGAGAACCATTCAGACGTTGGAGGACATGTTACGTGCCTGTGTACTCGACTTTGGAAAAGGTTGGGATAAACACTTACCGTTGGTAGAATTTTCGTACAATAATAGTTACCATACCAGCATTAAGGCTGCTCCGTTCGAGGCGTTGTATGGGCGCAAGTGTCGATCACCTATCTGCTGGGCTGAAGTTGGAGATAGTCAGCTCACTGGCCCAGAGATCATCCACGAGACAACCGAGAAAATAGTCCAAATCAAGAGCCGTATCCAAGCCGCCCGTGATCGTCAAAAGAGTTATGCCGACGTACGACGAAAACCTCTTGAGTTTCAAGTAGGAGATAAGGTCATGTTGAAAGTGTCTCCTTGGAAAGGAGTGATACGTTTTGGCAAACGGGGAAAGTTGAACCCTCGTTATATTAGACCTTTTAAGATCATTGCCAAAGTAGGAACCGTTGCCTATCGTCTAGAACTCCCAGAGAAGTTGAGTAGAGTTCATAGTACGTTTCACGTCTCGAAGTTGAAGAAATGCATGGCTGATGAACCGCTTGCTATACCATTGGATGAGATCCAAGTTGACGACAAATTGAATTTCATCGAAGAACCTGTCGAGGTCATGGACCGTGAGGTCAAGCGTCTAAAGCAGAGTCGTATTCTGACTGTTAAAGTGCGCTGGAACTCCAGGAGAGGTCATGGACCTGGGAACGTGAAGACCAAATGCAAAAGAAATACCCGCACCTTTTCACCAACTCTGCACCCGCTGCAGAGGTTGCGTCCTAAGCTTTGAGGACAAAGCTTCTTTAACGGGGAAAGAATGTGACAACCCGAGAATTTCCGTTCAATAAGTTAGCCATTTCCGTTTAGAAATTTGAATTTTTATAAGTTTCGTTTAGCTTTACCGTTTTACCGGGAAGTTGTTCCGTTATTATCTAAGAATCATCACCGGGAGCGAACCGGGGTACCAAACGTTGTAGTATTTTGGCAGTAGCCACATTTTTATGTTTTAAGGCAATGTTTAAAATTTCATAATTTTTTGTGATACCGTTACTCGATTCGTTATTTACGTGATACGCGTTTTTAATCTATACATATGCATGTGCATGCTATACCTTGGAAATAAATTCAAAATGAGCACTAGTTCCCTAAAATAGTTGAGACCATTTTGGTCCCCCCCCCCTTGTGGCTCTCATACCGTCGAACAAACACCCCTTATACACTCTTGGATGCCAAAATTTGAAATCATTTCACTAGACAAGCTTGCATGGTTTAAGGTTAAGGACATGTACTCAAAGGGAAATGATTGGGTGATCAAATTGGTCCCCTTTGGTTGTCCCCCCTTATGTCTGATTGGTTGAACACACACACATATGTATGTGTTGTAAATTCTTGGAGCTAGCTTATATATTACCATAACTCATTTGCATATTCATTCACACACACACACACACATAAACTTTGTTCACTCTTTTCCTTTCTCTCTTTGAGTTCGGACGCCAACAAACACCCACCCAAATCCATTCATTTTTAATCTTTGATCA